>VMBQ01014774.1:0-15614 GCA_007657795.1 Dreissena rostriformis | reverse complement strand
GATTGGTGACAATGCTATTTTCCAAATATCTGTGTTTGCACATGTGATTTCAAGAAAAAGCATTTGTTTGAGATTTTTTTTTCTATGCAAAGTTATTTCAGTATTAATTAATTAATTAGTAGCTCCGTCGGTAAAGTGTCTGCTTGTTATGCAAGAGGTTCCCAGTTCGATTTAGATTTTATTAGTGTTTTTTTTTTATTCTCATTATGTCACCAAATGACGTATATTACAAACACAAGCTTTTGTAAATAATTTTCCACAAATTACATGTTGACAAAAATGTACATGGAGGGAACGTAGAATAACCAATTTTGAGGCTCTAAAGCAAAAGAAAAATTGTTCAAGGTCTCGGAATGGATTGATAATAATCATTAGTGTGGGTCCTACTTGAATAATACGACAGAAGCCAGTGGTATCAGAAGACTGTCTATTGCGTCTGTTGCTAAAATCAGACAGAAGATGAAAGACGCATGTATCTTGCTTTCACCAAAGCGCAGCAAGAGAGAGAGCTTTTAGATAATGTTTATTTATATATGGTTGGAGGGAAAATTATTGAGTTCTACTTTGAGTAAAAGCGCAACACACAAATGTTTTAACTAATTATTTTGATTAAAAAACATAGCATTATCTGATCCACATGTTTGCCTGTTATTTGTTAAAGATATGATGGCGTTCTGCTGTACAAATCTAAGCTACACAAAGTATTTATTGGTCAAAACTGTGTGTTTTTGTGATGCTTCTTAAATAAAGTTATGCTTTAAAGGCTGACAAAGTCACATGCACTACTATTTGTCATCTCAATGTTATAAAGACTTCATTGTATTGTTGCAATATGTTTCTTTGATGTAGGGTTTCACTACCATGACTTCTAAAGTGGCCCTGAAAATGGTATAGAAAAAAAAGAGAAAACATGGGTCGGATAAAACGCTTTATAAATAACAAACAAGCCTTCAGGCTTGGTCAAAAATGTATTATATTTGCTTGTTTTTGTCCAAATTTTAAGAAAACAAGTCCATTTTCTGCAGTTTCTAAGACAATGCTGGCCCTTAAGGCTGCACACCACACCTTTTAGCCACCAATGCGAATTGGCAAGGGAGAAATGTCTTAATAAAGAGAACATTGACAAGTAAGCACCAGTTTGAGTGTCTTAATAATAATGAATGTCAGATTTGAGTTGTGGTGATTTTTCTTGGATGTTTGAAAGTTACCAAAACATTGGTATTTGTTACTATAGCTGCATACAGGAAGTAGAATTTATACAATTCGAAAACAGGTGTGATGCTATCTCCAGTCAGCATTTCTGGTGAAAATTTGAAAGGGCGAACGGAAATTGAAATATTACAAAAAATATAACCCTTTGACCCCCAATTTTCCCCATTGCTGATTAGTACATGGTAAGTTACCTATGTGAAAACATGGTTTCCAGGCACCTTGCGTCTTCAGGAAAGTGGCATTTTGTATGTTGTATCTGGCCTCAAACGGCTCGGAAACACACATATTTCTGATGTTTTCCCTTGAAATAATCAATACTAAAACATTTAGCCCAAACTTATGTGATTTGAATGTTCCTGATTGTTCAGAAGGCACACCATCAACCATTCTGGAAATGTGCTTGCTTAATTTTCAGATTTGCGAGGTGCCCAGTTTCCGGACAGTGGTTCGCTCCTGCTTGTGTACGAGTTTGGCCGAGACTTTAAAAAAAACTGTATTTTGCCACCTTACAGTGGAAACAGAAATACCAGGTCAGTGAAATGTCTTAGCTTGTATTTCAGTGTGCACATAGGTGATGTCTTGATTATTTAGTTTTTACGTTCTCAGTTAGCGATGGTTTAAGAGACTTGTTCACATTTTTGTTAAGTGCCTATTTTCAAAAAACGAAACAAAAAAAAACAACAATTGTCATAGATTAAAATAGGCTGTTAACATAATAATCAAGCAAGCGAGCTTTTAGATAATGTTTATTTATATATGATTGGAGGGAAAATTATTGAGTTCTACTTTGAGTAAAAGCGCAACACACAAATGTTTTAACTAATTATTTTGATTAAAAAACATAGCATTATCTGATCCACAAGCTTGCCTGTTATTTGTTAAAGATATGATGGCGTTCTGCTGTACAAATCTAAGCAACACAAAGTATTTATTGGCCAAAACTGTGTGTTTTTGTGATGCTTCTTAAATAAAGTTATGCTTAAAAGGCTGATAAAGTCACATGCACTACCATTTGTCATCTCAATGTTATAAAGACTTCATTTTATTGTTGCAATATGTTTCTTTGATGTAGGGTTTCACTACCATGACTTCAAAGTGGCCCTGAAAATAGCATAGAAAAAAATAGAGAAAACAGGGGTCGGATAAAACGCTTTATAAATAACAAACAAGCCAGAATTTCTGGTGGAATTTGAAAGGGCGAATGAACATTGAAATATTACAAAAAAATCTAACCCTTTAAGACCCAATTTTCCCAATTGCTGATTAGTACTTTGGTAAGTTACCTTTGTGGAAACATGGTTTCAAGGCACATTGCGTCTGCAGGAAAGTGGCATTTTGTATGTTGAAACTGGCCTTAAACGGCTCGGAAACACACATAATTCTGATGATTTCTCTTGAAATTTTCAATACTAAAACATTTAGCCCAAACTCATTTGATTTGAATGTTCCTGATTTTTCAGAAGGCACACCATCAACCATTCTGGAAATGTGCTTGGTTTATTTTCAGATTTCCGAGTTGACCAGTTTCCGGACATTGGTTCGCTCCTGCTTGTGTACGAGTTTGGCCAAGACTAAAAAAACTGTATTTTGCCACCTTACAGTGGACACATATATAAAAGGTCAGTGAAATGTCTTAGTCTTGTATTTCAGTGTGTACATAGGTGGTGTCTTTACTATTTAGTTTTTACGTTCTCAGTTAGCGATGGTTAAACAGACTTGTTCACATTTTTGTTAAGTTCCTATTTAAAAAAACACACAAAAAAAAAATGTCATAGATTAAAATAAGACTGTAAACATAAAAATCAAGCAATCAAAAGAACGCCCGTGTCAGTTAAATATCTTAGCACGCATTCCAGGGTTTATTCGGGCGCTGACTTGGCAATGTTTTAAGTGTTCTCAATAAACGATGGCTAAAGGGAGTTGTTTACAGTTTGTGATATAAATACAAATTAACGAAACAAAAGCGATGGTCATACTTGCAAAACAGTAGGTATACAGTATGATCAAACAAGCTAAAGAACTCTCCAAAATTCTTACTTTTTTTTTTTNTAATCAGACCCAATTAAAAACTAGATTGGTGACAATGCTATTTTCCAAATATCTGTGTTTGCACATGTGATTTCAAGAAAAAGCATTTGTTTGAGATATTTTTTTCTATGCAAAGTTATTTCAGTATTAATTAATTAATTAGTAGCTCCGTCGGTAAAGTGTCTGATTGTTATGCAAGAGGTTCCCAGTTCGATTTAGATTTTATTAGTGTTTTTTTTATTCTCATTATGTCACCGAATGACGTATATTACAAACACAAGCTTTTGTAAATAATTTTGCACAAATTAAATGTTGACAAAAATGTACATGGAGGGAACGTAGAATAACCAATTTTGAGGCTCTAAAGCAAAAGAAAAATTGTTCAAGGTCTCGGAATGGATTGATAATAATCATTATTGTGGGTCCTACTTGAATAATACGACAGAAGCCAGTGATATCAGAAGACTGTCTATTGCGTCTGTTGCTAGAATCAGACAGAAGATAAAAGACGCATGTATCTTGCTTTCACCAAAGCGCAGCAAGAGAGAGAGAGAGCTTTTAGATAATGTTTATTTATATATGATTGGAGGGAAAATTAGTGAGTTCTACTTTGAGTAAAAGCGCAACACACAAATGTTTTAACTAATTATTTTGATTAAAAAAACATAGCATTATCTGATCCACATGTTTGCCTGTTATTTGTTAAAGATATGATGGCGTTCTGCTGTACAAATCTAAGCTACACAAAGTATTTATTGGTCAAAACTGTGTGTTTTTGTGATGCTTCTTAAATAAAGTTATGCTTTAAAGGCTGACAAAGTCACATGCACTACTATTTGTCATCTCAATGTTATAAAGACTTCATTGTATTGTTGCAATATGTTTCTTTGATGTAGGGTTTCACTACCATGACTTCTAAAGTGGCCCTGAAAATGGTATAGAAAAAAAAGAGAAAACATGGGTCGGATAAAACGCTTTATAAATAACAAACAAGCCTTCAGGCTTGGTCAAAAATGTATTATATTTGCTTGTTTTTGTCCAAATTTTAAGAAAACAAGTCCATTTTCTGCAGTTTCTAAGACAATGCTGGCCCTTAAGGCTGCACACCACACCTTTTAGCCACCAATGCGAATTGGCAAGGGAGAAATGTCTTAATAAAGAGAACATTGACAAGTAAGCACCAGTTTGAGTGTCTTAATAATAATGAATGTCAGATTTGAGTTGTGGTGATTTTTCTTGGATGTTTGAAAGTTACCAAAACATTGGTATTTGTTACTATAGCTGCATACAGGAAGTAGAATTTATACAATTCGAAAACAGGTGTGATGCTATCTCCAGTCAGCATTTCTGGTGAAAATTTGAAAGGGCGAACGGAAATTGAAATATTACAAAAAATATAACCCTTTGACCCCCAATTTTCCCCATTGCTGATTAGTACATGGTAAGTTACCTATGTGAAAACATGGTTTCCAGGCACCTTGCGTCTTCAGGAAAGTGGCATTTTGTATGTTGTATCTGGCCTCAAACGGCTCGGAAACACACATATTTCTGATGTTTTCCCTTGAAATAATCAATACTAAAACATTTAGCCCAAACTTATGTGATTTGAATGTTCCTGATTGTTCAGAAGGCACACCATCAACCATTCTGGAAATGTGCTTGCTTAATTTTCAGATTTGCGAGGTGCCCAGTTTCCGGACAGTGGTTCGCTCCTGCTTGTGTACGAGTTTGGCCGAGACTTTAAAAAAAACTGTATTTTGCCACCTTACAGTGGAAACAGAAATACCAGGTCAGTGAAATGTCTTAGCTTGTATTTCAGTGTGCACATAGGTGATGTCTTGATTATTTAGTTTTTACGTTCTCAGTTAGCGATGGTTTAAGAGACTTGTTCACATTTTTGTTAAGTGCCTATTTTCAAAAAACGAAACAAAAAAAAACAACAATTGTCATAGATTAAAATAGGCTGTTAACATAATAATCAAGCAAGCGAGCTTTTAGATAATGTTTATTTATATATGATTGGAGGGAAAATTATTGAGTTCTACTTTGAGTAAAAGCGCAACACACAAATGTTTTAACTAATTATTTTGATTAAAAAACATAGCATTATCTGATCCACAAGCTTGCCTGTTATTTGTTAAAGATATGATGGCGTTCTGCTGTACAAATCTAAGCAACACAAAGTATTTATTGGCCAAAACTGTGTGTTTTTGTGATGCTTCTTAAATAAAGTTATGCTTAAAAGGCTGATAAAGTCACATGCACTACCATTTGTCATCTCAATGTTATAAAGACTTCATTTTATTGTTGCAATATGTTTCTTTGATGTAGGGTTTCACTACCATGACTTCAAAGTGGCCCTGAAAATAGCATAGAAAAAAATAGAGAAAACAGGGGTCGGATAAAACGCTTTATAAATAACAAACAAGCCAGAATTTCTGGTGGAATTTGAAAGGGCGAATGAACATTGAAATATTACAAAAAAATCTAACCCTTTAAGACCCAATTTTCCCAATTGCTGATTAGTACTTTGGTAAGTTACCTTTGTGGAAACATGGTTTCAAGGCACATTGCGTCTGCAGGAAAGTGGCATTTTGTATGTTGAAACTGGCCTTAAACGGCTCGGAAACACACATAATTCTGATGATTTCTCTTGAAATTTTCAATACTAAAACATTTAGCCCAAACTCATTTGATTTGAATGTTCCTGATTTTTCAGAAGGCACACCATCAACCATTCTGGAAATGTGCTTGGTTTATTTTCAGATTTCCGAGTTGACCAGTTTCCGGACATTGGTTCGCTCCTGCTTGTGTACGAGTTTGGCCAAGACTAAAAAAACTGTATTTTGCCACCTTACAGTGGACACATATATAAAAGGTCAGTGAAATGTCTTAGTCTTGTATTTCAGTGTGTACATAGGTGGTGTCTTTACTATTTAGTTTTTACGTTCTCAGTTAGCGATGGTTAAACAGACTTGTTCACATTTTTGTTAAGTTCCTATTAAAAAAAAAAACACAAACAAAAAATAATTGTCATAGATTAAAATAAGACTGTAAACATAAAAATCAAGCAATCAAAAGAACGCCCGTGTCAGTTAAATATCTTAGCACGCATTCCAGGGTTTATTCGGGCGCTGACTTGGCAATGTTTTAAGTGTTCTCAATAAACGATGGCTAAAGGGAGTTGTTTACAGTTTGTGATATAAATACAAATTAACGAAACAAAAGCGATGGTCATACTTGCAAAACAGTATGTATACAGTATGATCAAACAAGCTAAAGAACTCACCAAAATTCTTACTTTTTTTTTTTACTTTTTTTTTAAGTGTGCTTATGTTGATATATACGTGTTTGAGCAAAGTATCTCGTGATTGACATATTGAGGATCGGGTAAAAAAGAGAAATGTACAGTTAACTATTTTAACGGACAGGCTACCTCTTCGTTTAATTACCATGTTTAAATGAACGTATACCTTATGTGTTAGTAAACCAGCATATTTCTTCAAAACACATTTTTGTGTACGGTCTAATTTGTATTGCGTGTTTCTGACTATACGTGATCATTATCATTAATTTTCAGGGAACGAAGAAACTAAAGTTCTGTTACACGGATCCCGGTTTCTTTACTTTAGTGATTCGCTCCTGCTTGTGTACAANCATACACTCATTTATTTAACAAAGCGATAACAGAATACTGTCAGTTTGTTTGTTGCGAACAGTTGCCTCAAGATCCAAATAATGGAAAAAACGATTGTGATTGACTTGCAAAAAGTGGCGGGTTACTCCAAATATTTTGAACATTTCTTAAGACCAAATGGTAAATACCTAGAAGATACTTCGTCATGCATAGACGTGTCGTTTATATACCGTCTAAGCTGTAGTGAAGAAGATGCTTTACAATTTGGGACATCGTTTATTTTACTCTTAAATGCATGCCCGATTTCTGACTCTTCTGTTAAAAGTATTGATTTAATTAATACAATGATGGAAGTAATTCCACTCAATTTCATTATTGATCTGGCCATGTATTTTCAGGTGGATATTATTAATAATCAGTTACTTAATTTAATAGAGAGAAACCATAAAGAAAGTGNCTAAAACATTTAGCCCAAACTCATTTGATTTGAATGTTCCTGATTTTTCAGAAGGCACACCATCAACCATTCTGGAAATGTGCTTGGTTTATTTTCAGATTTCCGAGTTGACCAGTTTCCGGACATTGGTTCGCTCCTGCTTGTGTACGAGTTTGGCCAAGACTAAAAAAACTGTATTTTGCCACCTTACAGTGGACACATATATAAAAGGTCAGTGAAATGTCTTAGTCTTGTATTTCAGTGTGTACATAGGTGGTGTCTTTACTATTTAGTTTTTACGTTCTCAGTTAGCGATGGTTAAACAGACTTGTTCACATTTTTGTTAAGTTCCTATTTAAAAAAACACACAAAAAAAAAATGTCATAGATTAAAATAAGACTGTAAACATAAAAATCAAGCAATCAAAAGAACGCCCGTGTCAGTTAAATATCTTAGCACGCATTCCAGGGTTTATTCGGGCGCTGACTTGGCAATGTTTTAAGTGTTCTCAATAAACGATGGCTAAAGGGAGTTGTTTACAGTTTGTGATATAAATACAAATTANATTTTGCCACCTTACAGTGGAAACAGATATAACAGGTCAGTGAAATGTCTTAGCTTGTATTTCAGTGTGTACATAGGTGGTGTATTGACTGTTTAGTTTTTACGTTCTCAGTGATCGATTGTTAAAGAGACTTGTTCACATTTTGTTTAGTGCCTATTTAAATAAAAAGACTGTAAACATGATAATCAAGCAAGCAAAAGAACGCCCCTGTCAGTTAAATGTCTTAGCACGCATTCCTGGGTTTATACGGGCGTCGACTTGGCAATTGTTTAAGTGTTCTCAATAAACGAGTGCTTAAGGGACTTGTTTACAGTTTGTGATATAAATACGAATTTACGAGAAAAAAAAACGATTGTTATACACGCAAAACAGTATGTATACAGTTTGATCAAACAAGCTAAAGAACTGTCCTAAATTCTGACTAATTTTGAAAAATTGTTTTTTTTAAGTGTGCTATATACGTGTTTGAGCAATGTATCTCGTGATTGACATATTGAGGATCGGGTAAAACAGAGAAATATACAATTTACTATTTTAACGGAGAGGCTACCTCTTCGTTTAATTACCATGTTTAAATGAATGTATACCTTATGTGTTATTAAACCAGCATATTTCATTAAAACACATTTTTGTGTACGGTCTTATGTGTACTGCGCGTTCCTGACTATGCGTGATCATTATCATTAATTTTCAGGGAACGAGGAAACTAAAGTGCTGTTACACGGATCCCGGTTTCTTTACTTTAGGTTGAAGATAGGTTTGGTTCACTAAGTGTACGTAACTTGCTCCTAACATTTTAAGCTTACCTTAGCACAACTTTTTTATGTTGAGCTTTTGTGATATTGACTCTTGTCCGTTGTTCGTCGTGCGTCAAGCGGAGCATACACTCATTTATTTAACAAAGCGATAACAGAATACTGTCAGTTTGTTTGTTGCGAACAGTTGCCTCAAGATCCAAATAATGGAAAAAACGATTGTGATTGACTTGCAAAAAGTGGCGGGTTACTCCAAATATTTTGAACATTTCTTAAGACCAAATGGTAAATACCTAGAAGATACTTCGTCATGCATAGACGTGTCGTTTATATACCGTCTAAGCTGTAGTGAAGAAGATGCTTTACAATTTGGGACATCGTTTATTTTACTCTTAAATGCATGCCCGATTTCTGACTCTTCTGTTAAAAGTATTGATTTAATTAATACAATGATGGAAGTAATTCCACTCAATTTCATTATTGATCTGGCCATGTATTTTCAGGTGGATATTATTAATAATCAGTTACTTAATTTAATAGAGAGAAACCATAAAGAAAGTGTTGCCATTTTTAAAAGAATGCACTTCAATAACTGCGATCCATATTTACTTCAAAGATTTTATCACAATTTCTCAGCGAATGTACCACTTCCAAAATATCTGAAAGAAAAACCGTTAGCTCTTTTGATAACTGAATCAGGACAGAAATTGAAAAAATCGATTCGTGATGAAACAAGACGTCGCCTCTACGAAAGCACTTTAGTGTCCGAAATATGCCCAGTTTGTAAAATAACAGAAACATTTCGTTTCGACAAATTCGGTCATTTTCTTAGAAAAACACGATGCTGTTTATCTGCAATTCATGCCTACTGTTATGAGGACATGATAAGGAATTTAAGAAAGTGTACAGTTTGCGAAAAAAGAACACATGGGCGATTATGCGATTCTTCTGAAGTGATAGGAAGACGTTGCGATATTATAAGAAAAAACCAAAGGAGAGACGATAAGCTTTATCGAAAATTTGACCTGTTGGAATTTTTGATCGGTTAATGAAAAGTACATTTCGTGTTAAAATTTCGACGTCTTGTTTCATCTCGAATCGCTTTTTCAACTTCATTCAAGACTTTCGTAACTACATTTTTGAAAAATTTACAGGAAAAGCAAAACACGTTCTGTTTTTCTTAAAACTTATTTAACAAATTACTGTTTCTTACTGATAAAACAATTTTATGCAAAGGATCCTCTGGATTATTTTAATCCAAATTTGCTTTGGTAATCTTTAGTAATTTAGTGTATTTTTGACTTACGATACTTTTGAAGGGAAAATGCTTGACATTTGGTTATATTTTCAATGCAAAACTATCATGATTTAAGTAACGATAGTTTTGCATGCTAAATTCGATTGAATTGCCAAACAAAATGAACTACGAAACTATAGAATAAAGTCTTTTTTGACGAAATTCAAATTTTGTTCATAGAAATAATTGCCATTTGCCTTTAAAAATCCAGTAACAATTGAGGCGCAATACTCTTGTTGACTGGACACTGGAATAACAAATTGTTCGTTTCTGTTTTTGTTTTGTTTCAAGCATTTATAACGGGAGTTTTGATACTACAGATGGATCCATCAAAACAGTCCAGTGACATTTTTCCCAAGCCTTCATTAATTTGTATGCTAGTACCATGCAAGGGAATACAAGTAGTTAGAAAAATCTTTAGAACGGCAAAGTTATCGAATTATTTGCAAAAAAAATCATGTTTCTTTAATAATAAATATAGATATATCTAACTCAGTGATAAACAAGTAGACTATTAAGCAAAAAGCAGAATTTACAGGAATGTGTTTTAAAGAGAATTTTACAGTGTCCTGTTTTTTTGGCAAAGTAATTACCTTATTTCTTATCCATTCCAAGAATGGAAAGAAAGTTCTTTTTTTTACCTCGGAAATATGACAACTTACCTGTGGATTGGGAATTTTAGTATTAATGCACAAAACATTTGGACAAAAAGTATAATGGTTAAATTTATAAAGATGTGAAGACCTTATTGATTTCATTTATTTAACCTTACCAACCCTAATTTTTAAAGCCTACTATAAACGTGTTTGCTACTTCTTTTGAATTTCCGATGCAAAACGCTGTTTAAATATAGGAAAAAGGTTGCATATACATTTGGAAGCTTTCTCCATGTTGTCATTGCTTCAAAAGGTTAACAATAAATTATTTAAATGTTTTGCCAACATATATACCCTTGTTGTAGCAATTTTACGGGAACTGTTGTGTTTTTTTCTCTGTTTTGCCAACAAATATACCCTTGTTGTAGCAATGTTACAGGAACTGTTGTGTTTTTTCCTCTTATTTACCGTCCTATAAAAGTCTATCTACATGTATAATAAGTTTTTGTTCACTATATATGGAATACTTTTTACCATTCTGAAAATGACTCTGTAAAGGCTATATCATTAGCCTAAAAGTGTGTCTTTCATAACTATGCAATGTTTTATGGTCATATTTCTATCTCTAAAATATCAAGATACCTAGCTACCTAAAAGTAGTTGTGCGGCGGCCACGTTTGCTAATCCGGGAATGCACTCACCCCTATTGTGAGGGATGCCAAGTTTGGGTCACATACTTTCTGTACAAACTTGTCTCTATTAATAAACCTTATTTTCTTTCTCAAGATTGTGGAACACATTTTAGTGCCAAGTATAATTTTTGAAAGGTATTAACCCTTTGCATGCTGGGAAAATTGTCGTCTGCTAAAATGTTGTCTGCTAAATTTCTAAAATTTACATTTTCTTCGATTTGTTTTTAAAGAATACTATCAGAATAGAAAACAGTTTGGATCCTGATGAGACGCAACGTTCTGTGGCGTCTGATCTGGATCCAAACTGTTTGCAAAGGCCTTTAAAATCCGGTTCCAGCGCTCAAAGGGTTAATAATACCCCATACCATTGGTAATGGGGGCTATATAGGAGTCACTTTGTCGGTCTTTTGATCGGTCTGTCCCAAAATTTCATCCAATCTTCACCAAACTTGGTCCAGGTTGTATCTAGATGATGTCTAGGTCAAGTTTGAATATGGGTCATGCCGGGTCAAAAACAAGGCACGGGGTCACTAAGTGCATTTTAAACCGAAAGTTTGTCCGGACCATAACTATGTTATTTAACGTTAGATTTTAAAATAACTTGGTACATTTGTTCACCATCACGGGACGGTGTGTCATGCGAAAGATGTACGTCGATATCTCCAAGGTCACGGTCACACCTCGAGTTGCCCATAAATGAGCTTTTCCGGGCCATAACTTTGTCATGTATTGTGAGACTTTTAAAGCATTTGGTACATTTGTTCACCATCATTGGACGGTGTGTCATTCGAAAGAATTACGTCGATATCTCTAATGTCAAGGTCACACTTTGAGTTCAAAGGTCAAAAATGGCCATAAATGAGCTTGTCCGGGTCATAACTATGTCGTTAATTGTGTGATTTTAAAATCATGTGGCACATGTGTTCACCATCATTGGACAGTGTGTCATGCGAAAGAAGTACGGCAATATTTTCAAGGGCAAGGTCACACTTTGAGTTCAAAGGTAAAAAATGGTCATAAATGAGCTTGTCCGGGCCATAACTGTGTCGTTCATTGTGAGATTTTAAATCATTTGGTACATTTGTTCACCATCATTGGACGGTGTGTCATTCGAAAGAATTCCGTCAATATGTGCAACGTCAAGGTCACACTTTGAGATCAAAGGTAAAAAATGGCCATAACTGATCTTGTCCGGGCCATAACTATGTCATTTATTGTGATATTTTAAAATTACTCAGTAGATTTGTTCACAATCATTGAACGGTTTGTCATGCGAAAGTATTACGTCGATATCTCCAAGGTCAAGGTCACACTTTGAGTTCAAGGGTAAAACATGGCAATAAATAAGCTTGTCCGGACCATAACTATGTCGTTCATTGTGAGATTTTAAAATCATTTGGCACATTTGTTCACAATCATTGGACGCAGTGTCATGCGAAAGAATTTACTCGATATCTCCAAGGTCAAGGTCACACTTTGAGTTCAAAGTTAAAAAAATGGCCATAAATGAGCTTGTCCGGGCCATAACTATGTCGTTCATTGTGAGATTTTTAAATCATTGGCGCATTTGTTCACTATCATTGGATGGTGTGTCATGCGAAAGAATTACGTCGATAGCTCCAAGGTCAAGGTAACACTTTGAGTTCAAAGGTCAAAATTGGCCATAAATGAGCTTGTCCGGGCCATAACTATGTCGTTCATTGTGAGATTCATAATTGACTTAATTTTGTTCACAGTCATTGGGCGGCGTGTCATGCGAAAGAATTCAAGAGTTCAAAGGTCAAAATGGCCATAAATGATAATGGCATAATAATTCTTAAAAATCGCCATAAATAAGCTTCTCTTGTTTTGTGAAGACAGCATGCAAATTATTCTGTGTCAATGCAGCATGTGGGGGTATACGTCACGTCTGTGACAAAGCTCTAGTTTTATTTTGAATTTACAGGGCAACATAATTCAAGGTGGACTATTTGCGTCTATTCTTAATCACTTATTACTCGACTGATTTTAATTTTGTAAGTTACAAAATGCAATTATTTTCATGAATACATAAAAGGGATTCAATACTGACGGTCAATTATTTATGTTTTACTGACTGTTAAATAGTTAAAAAAAACTTCAGGTTTATAATAATAATAATTGTTTTTTGTTGTGTTATAGCGACATAATTTAACAATGCATCAGGCATATACAGCGAATGGCATTTAGTGAAAATAAATATGTTTTTATTTTTTGGATATTCAAACCTGCATTAGTTAATACTCAATTAAATCACTTGATACTCTATTGATATCAGTAACAATATATTTCAAAGACATTTTGGCGTATAAGACAATTGTAAAGTCAAAATCTTTAACATAAGCCATAACTTTTGCAATATTGAAGAAAGCAACTTTATATTTGGCATGCATATGTATCGCATGGAGCTGCACATTTTGAGTGTTGAAAGGACAAAGTCATCCATCAAGGTCAAATGTCAAATATATGGCTTCAATGCGGCGCAGAAGGGGGCATTGTGTTGCTGACAAAAACATCTTCTGTTCTCTTTATTTTAACCCTATCATTGAAAGGGCTTTAAGTGGAAACTAAAATCTGGGTATCATTGTCAAAGGAGTAAAGATCATGAAACATTTCTGCTTTGTGATATAGTCATGAAAACTTTTATCTAAAAAATATAATTCATAATATTTCTTACAAATCATAGTGATCGGACCAGAACAATTGCTTGCGAAAAATGCATCATTGTTATATCACACATTGAGTGTACCACATCTTGTAACTAAACGTACATGTATAATGAAAATACCCTGCTATGCAGTAATGCCCAAATTGTAGAGACACGATTAGGGTGTAACGTAATATAGTCCCCAGCATTATTGTCACTATTCATTGTTAAGCATTATGCAGTTAATTTCAAAGTCGAAAGGGACATATCAAGGAATAAAACAGTATTATGGGGCATATCAAGGAATAAAACAGTATTATTAAAAGGAATAAAATAATCCACATAAAGTATAATGAAAATGAGTGCTTACTGGGTAATAAGGTTTTATTTTTAATGGCCATTTGTAAGTCATGTTTTTTACAATATAAAAAATTGTGAACAGGCCTCTTAATGCAGACATAAATATTTGTAGAAGTAGTTATAACCAAGTAATGAAGTGATTCACTTATCAGTATATTACCCAGTAAACTAGAAACATTTTAATTCTAAATATTATTATTATATATTGTTACTATCAGAAATACTCTGTTATGATAGAAAAACGTTGAGTGTGATCATTATAATATTGACATTGTACAAATTAAAAGTCCACATTTTCATTATATAACCTTGAGATAGGACACCCATTATATACTTGAATATATTTATCCCATTTCCATTTTAAAATAAACACCCATCAAGTTAAAATTGATATGAGTCTTAACACTGTTGTTAAACTTGCTAAATGTATGTACCTCTCTAAAAACTTTGCAGTTATGTTTGAAGTATATTCATTTATATACATTTAACCTACCATATTACGTTTAAAAGATTAAAAGACCTTATGACATTGGAAAAAAATATCTGAAAATTATGTGTGTTTGGGAAAACCTCTACAAACAACAGCTGGGTTATTGTAAACCTTGCACTTGATTGTGGGGTCAGTCATAAAAGTACAATGCAGGTTCCCAAAGAGAAACTTGTATTAAAGAGTTCATTATTAAAGATCATTTTTAGAACTTATGAAATTGTGTAAAATAGAAGAGCTTATCAAACTTTCTCTTTACACCAAAGAAGATATGTTTCTTCGAAAAACTCGTTTTAATATTGTCGAAATGACAATATTCTTTGTGTTCATCCTCATTGCTTATTACTTTATAAATGTATATTGTTACTTAAATTTAGTTATTTGAATATATTATATTTTATCCTCATTGCTTACTACTTTATAAATGTTTATTGTTACTGAAATTTAGTTATTTGAATATACAAGATTACCCATGTATTACCAACATTGTCCTTACCGTGTTCACACAGGACCTTTTTAAATCATGTGTACACATATTATGAAGACAATGTACTTTGTGATAGTCTTAATGAATTATCTGTTCTGTTCTGAATATGCACTTCAAACTAGAAACTTCAGTAATGCATACATATCAGATACAACATGTATTTATACAAAAAATGTTGAAATAAAATACAAATGTACATGTATATGCCAAAATTAAAGGGAATGACTTGATACTTTAAAATATGATTTTAAATTTTTTATACAAGATTAAGACCACAGCAGAGTCATATCATCTATAACATTCTTCATATAGCCAAGTATCAAGATTTAAAGGAATTTTACAATTATTGTACAATTTCAATTGAATTCATAATTAATAATGTAATGATATGATTCTT
>VMBQ01014768.1:0-13720 GCA_007657795.1 Dreissena rostriformis | reverse complement strand
TTCGTAAATGATTTAACCATAACCACGTGTTTTTTTTTGTAAAACATGGTTTAAAGGCGCTCATTTGCATATGATTGGGATAACCTGTATTGTATTTGTCGCTGTTGAATTACGTTATGTTTGTGTCAGAAAAAAGTAAATTTTTATAAGTATGGTCTGAAAGGTGTTGAACCTAAATTACGTTGTCAAGCCGTGCCTTGAAAACATGAAGTTGTTGTTTTTTTATAAGAAACATTGTATAATTATTATATAACTTGAATAATCATAGCTTCCTTTCCAAGCTGAAATGCTTACATAAAAACATAAAACAATTTAATTGTATAACTTACCTTGCATCTTCTTTCTTGCAAAATACACAATCAAAACGATTAGAACGATGCCTGCAATGCTGCCAATTACACTCGCCACCACCATTCCAACATCTGGAACAATAGTGTGCATTGCTTAATTTCCATATAAGGAAAGAATTATAACACACACAACCATTCTTAAACTTAAAACTAGACTTGTTTACATATTTTGTCTTTTTGTTTTTAGTTTTTCATAACATACCTAAAATAGAAAAGTTTGAAATGGTGGAACTAAATACTTCAAGTCCTTTGAACTAAACAAAAACATTTACCTCTATGTCAAACAGGCTGTTATATTGCGTCATATATTTTGTATTTTAGACAAGTACTCCACGTAATGTTTTATATTAAACGACAACAGCCAAATTATTTGCTAGTAAGTGTGTTACCTTTTTCGCAACCGTATCAACTTTTAATGAACATTTCTAAAGTACCTAAATAATAAACAATATATATAGACTTAAAAAAAGTGTGCGTTCACATATGTCAGAGCGATAATGGTCCTTATGGTATTGAAAATTATTATGAATACATAACAAAAAAGTAAAAAACAATTGTGTAAGAAGTAAGTTAATCAAGTTTAGCAGCCTTTGAGTATGTTGATTTGTTTACTAGCATAGTTTGATATTCCACAAATTTCAGAAAGAATGGATGCAATTAAAAACGACACAAACGTGTGTACATACGTAGAGAAGTAGCGACTTCCAGCACAGCCGAGTAATCGCTCTTGTTATACACGTTAAAGGCATAGACTCTAAATTCATAATCGGTCACTTGCGAAAGGCTATCCACCGTCATCGCCACTTCGACATTCTTCACTATGCCGACGTCAGCTACCGAGCCGTTTGTCCATACAGAGTCGCCTTTTACTCGTCTGTACTGCAGGACGAGCGTTTGATCCCCGCCGTTGAAGAAGCCGGATTCGACGGTGAAGGTTACGCTATCATACGTCGTCGATTGTTGCTCGAAACGTAACGGTATGTCGGGCGCTCCTGATTGTGTTCAAATAAATATTCAAGACATGCGCCAGTATTTCATTTGATGAAAAACCTTTTTCAAACATACATGCATTAAACAAATAATTAAAGGCATTTCAAAAAAACACACACACAACATAAAACTACCTTGAGGAAAAATTTCGAAATGTGCTGTTGTTTTACCAACATCGTTCGTGAAGTTCACAGAACAATTTCCGAAGTACTGTTCTTGCGTCGCGTCGATCACAACTGACAGCGTTTGGATGCCGCTTGTAATGCTTTTGTTATGGAACGACACTAAGCCAGTACGGTACTCTAAGCTCACAGTGATATTATCTGAGGCACTGATACTTCTATTTCCTATTATGATGCCAACTCCGGTCTTCGGAACGGCTGGGAAGGCATAGACCGAAATGGTGACGGTTATTTTGTCGCCTTTTGAGACGTTGTAGGTTCTTGTGTGTCCCAGCATAATGGGGGCATCTACAACGGAACATACAACTACTTACAACTATTTTTAAGAAGAGGAAATATTTTCATACTAATACAAATCGATCAACATGCAAACCAGTAGCGAAAATACGAACAACATTCGCTTTTTCAATGTATCGTTTAGCGTGCAAACAACTTGAAAAATGTTAACTTATTCACAATAGTAGGCTTCATAGTATTGTGTTCATGCTTCTAAATCTCATAACATCAATAAAACACTTGCTTAATGAAGCAGATCAAAATATCAGTATAGCTTAAGATTATCATACAGATGTACCTTTTATGCTCACATCCAACGTGTTACTTTGTTTTATTGTGCCATTTTTGGAAATGCCATTTTCTACTGCGCATGTGTACGTTCCTGTGTCCTGGTAACTNGCCTGAACCAGGCTGAAAACTGATGTTTCTGATCGGAACGCCTGATATGTTGAGCTCGAGTGCGTGGAAAGTATAAATGGCGGGATTGCCCGCGGCTGTGCAGGTGAACATCCTTGCGCGCTCATCCCATGTTAGCGTCACATCAGGGGCGTCTGAATGGACACACACTCAAAACATTACAACAAAATCATTGTTCTGTACATGTATGGTCCACTGTAATGGGTTAAGACCATATAGTTATTATTGAGAGTGATTCTGACAATTTCACTGAACGTCAAGAGCCATGCTGTTGTTTGCTATTTTTAAACTGTTTCTGTTCGTGCCAATACAAACGTAAGTATAAGACATTTGGCGATCGACTTTGAACGTACAGCTCAAAAACGGATGTGACGTTACGCTTTGAGATTTTATAATTGTGCTGAATAAACGCATCCATTGCAGAATGAAATCCTCAAAACAGTTCCTCATTGTGCGTGTTACATTTATACTTTTGCCTTCGACGACACGAATGATTGCCATAGGCAAGTAAGCAACTTACAGTTAACAATGAGATCCAGCTGTTTTGTCCAAAATTCAACTGTATTGGACACATTACCAGTGTACGATCCTGCAAAGTATCGACTAACCAATGTACTAAAAAGCGTTGTGCTGGGTATTTGAGTTGAACCGTTGAACCATTTAACATTGCAGCTGGGGTTGCAGACGGGGCTTGAACAAGTGATGGCGGTAGGCGGCGATGTATTCTCAGTCAATGTCAATGGGCTACTGACTGATATGGTGGCTGACGATGGCCCATGTATAAGAGAGCATTTACTTACACACGTAAATTTGGTAGCACAATCAACATTTAATCACTTCGTTTAATGAATTGAAACAAAAGAACATATTTATTTTACATGGTATATGAACTTAATGGCCAGAACAAAGGGTAACAAGAAACTACTGATGGCGTTTGTGTTGTACAGTACCGAACTTTAAAATGATGTTCTAACAAGAGGAATTTCAGTAAAATGATTACATACACTGACATTTTCTTTCTCTTTGATGTGTGTGTAATGCTGTTATATATTGTATTATATGAACATAAAACATGTACAAACAATACAAATTGTGAAACAATTATATCTGCATTGTATAAGTGTTGTTTTTATTTAAGACGTTTTTGCGTTCAGAAATTCTTACATTCATTTATAGTTGTTGTCGCCTCTGATTTGACATTTTCGACAGTTAAGATTTGTATCCTTCTTTCGTGTTGGCGCTTTGTCATTTTGCGTTATTTAAACCCGTAAACCCATCAACACGAAAGAACGATAATCGTAAAAATTGACGCGTTTGATCGTATATGTGTCGTTCTTGCCTGTCCGTTTGTTGGCGCCCTTCAAATCCGCGTGACACATCAGAGGCACCGACACCCCCTTACATAAATAAGTGCAAACTAGGCTATTTGTGTGCCACTGATGTGTTATTCTGGTGTGTTTGCGGTTTTAAACGTCGCGAACAAGACAGAACAAAAAATGTCGTAAACGTTACACGACCGGAACGGCTTGTCTAGTTGGCGCCCTTAAACGCGCTTAAACGTTATAGTGCTGTGGTTGAATCAACTATTCAAGAACACGGCTTTCTTTTTAAAAATCGCATCCACATTCATGAAAGTAAAATAAAACCGCAATACGTTGATGAAAGTAATTAGAAACAAGCTCAGTAGAATGAAAATACTCCAGAATTGACTTGTACGATGTTAAAATAGTGTTCTTATTCATTCGAAAAACATCGAAAAAATACAATGTTGGAAAATCCTGACTATCTGTGATGGCGTTGTTATTTGTGTTTATTGGTTCATACGACAAATGGACACATTTCTGTTTCTGAAACAAAATGTCCGTATCGACCTAGACATAGGGACACACCACACTAGTATGCCGTAAATAAGTTCACGAAAAAAAAGATTTGTATACTACATATAATTATTTGATCTATTTTTGATTTAATTTATAATCCTTTAATTGTGTTTTGCAATATATGTGAAGGTAAAATGCTTAGTTTCAAATCATTTTAGCCACTTAAAGATACATAGAGTGATTTTATAGGATTCATTTTATAATAGAAATAAACTGAATTCATTTTGGCAAATGCACACTTCTGATTAAATGTTTCAGTTAACCAACACCCAAAATATATGATTCGCTATCTGATTTGCTAAGCAGTTGTATATTGGTTTAAACTGTTTAAAATCAAAATTGTTTAAAAGTATTTCAGATAGATGGGATAAACTAGCAAAATGCGTCGTTAAGACTGCAATAGCATGCACTGATCATACCACCACACCTTCGCATATTGTGGCAACACTTCTCATTTTCTGCCAGAAGTTCTTTAATATGTTCTTTTGATGATGCACATGAATTCAACATGAATACTGATAAAACTTACACTGTACGTTCATTGTGGTTGATCTACTGATGAAGACTGAACCATTGATGGTGATTTGGCAATATATTGTTGCTGTATTCAAGTCCCGTTTTATATTTGTCAACGTTATGTTTTGTTGAGTTGTATGTCCAGGTATCGCTTTAGATGAAGACCATCTGTAAGAACATGTAGATGTGGTGCATGTTGGCAGTTGACAACGGAGAGTAAGGCTGCTGTTTTCAGTCACAGGCTGATTGCCAATTATTGAAACAGATGAACCTGAAAAAGACATGGTTATTATAATTATTAATATAAAACAGTAATCAACTTGTCTTAAAACGAATGCCAGCGATCTTGTGTGATCTAGACGTATGACACATAATTTATGTTTTGATTTTAGGACGAATTGCATTTATATTTTTTATTTCATTTCGCGATAATAATTTTATTACATTATTGAATAGAACTGAATGATACATTTCTGATAATATAATACACATTTTATGCATTTAAAAGGCAATGTTTCTGTGACCCCATCGTTTGTATTCGTTGACGTGATACACATTGTCAAGTCAACGCCTCACGTCAAAACAAACCCCATCAAGCTGTATTCAACTGGTTAGATATAATCATGTAGGCACAATAAATTAACCTATTTTTCTCAAATGCACAATTTATTTTTATCAAAGACGTAATGAGTCCAATAAGCGAATCTTTTTTGTTGTAGAAAAGCGGTGGCCTTTGATCTAATATGGTAATTGATATATATAAATCAAAAATCAAGTTAATACGATTGTGTAGCTATAGTTAGTAGACGACACGTTATTGCAATGTAAAATGATCCATGAGAAAGCAATTGGAACAAAAATACGACATGTTCACTCTATTCCACACACTTATAGTGCCATAGAAATGCAAGTACTGAACAATCTAGCACATACATGTATTAGCCTCCGCCGGAGTTTCAAAGAAGTGGTTATTATAGACGGGCTCCGTCAAATTAAATGATAAACTTATATTCAAATTGAGAATATTCGCAAAAACCAGAGGAGTCAAAACACACGAACTGAGAACATGCTAACACATCTATTGACGATATTTTCAAAAACGATATAAAGAATAGAAAACATTTTGACTTCAGTCTAAAATCGTATTAGTTTTCATGTGGCAATACAAAAAGCTGACGTTTTATTAAGAATAATCTTTCCATGACCACTTATTAAAAAATATGCACTTCAACTGAAACACCAAATATCGTCTCGACTTGAATACAATTATGGGAAAGATCGAAAACATGTACATATACATTTAAGGATATATAGCAATGTTCACGTTACGGTCTCGTTGAGGACTTGACGCACACTTCATGAATGTATAACTATTGAAAAAATACGCATTTTCGTTTGTTCAATATCAATATAATTTAACCCCCAAATTCCTTACGAGCTCATGTTTCATAAACGTCGTTTGTAAATCTAAATTCAATTGCATTTCAGCAAGTGCCAATAAAGAATAACACTTAATGCCAAATATGTAAGAGAATATATTTAGCATAGGTTATAAAAAATAGCAACATTTTATAAACGGTCGGACTAATTTTTATTTGCATCGTACCTGTACAAACTAATTTTAAAGTTTTGGTAAAAATATGTTCCTCAAGTGAAATTATAACCTCAAATATGATCATCGAGTGAATATTACACGTCAACTGTTGGGATTGTTGAGTTGAAACAAAACAAGCCACGACTGACACATACCTCGCGCACATCAATGTGAGCAGAAATTGTATTTTTTGTTTAACATTTGATAAAACAATAAAGTCGAACATATATATCTTAAGGTTTTATGCGATATGAGTTGTATGACAAAGTCACATTGAAGCAAGATTATATGTTTACTAACCTATTTCATTTAGATTTGCAAAACAATGTGCATAAAAAGTGCTCTTGTTAATCTTGTTTGTCATTCGTTTTGTGTTCAAAGAAAAGCCTTGTTTTTACTGTCATCGGTGTTTAAACAGTTGTAAAATAACGTTCACTCTTAATACACGTATATCTACACTAAGACGATATAAGCTGCACATCTAAGGCTTTTAAGTTTTAATTCGCCCACGTAATTTTTTTCATCCGGAAACAAGCAGCTCATGTACCCATGTTATCAAATCAAAATGCACGCAAAATGAAAGAAGCTTTATTTATTTTAAACATATCATCAATACGAGCCATTCCATTAAAAACATATTCATTATATCGGTGATGGCGTTAGGAGAATCTAACTTGAACATCATAGTTTATGAATGATGAACATAAACTTGAAGGCATATCCACATCGGTCCACCATTTACATAAGACGGAAATACACAAACATTCAATTTATAAATACACAAATTATATACATCTAGGTAGGTTCTGTCTTGGAATGGCTCTCATGCATTTCTTATGTACATGATCTGTACTTAATGTGTTGTAGACAGAAACTGTTTTGGAATAATACAATTAAATTATAAATATGATTTACTTAGATTTCATCATTACTGTGCTGTATATGGAACACGCAATGATGCTATATTGAAGAATGCTCACTAAAGTTACAATCCACTCCGACATCTTCGTTATGTTGGCAGTTGTGCTCGCCCCAGTTTCTGGCCGGGCAGTCGAACAAACTCGACTCGGTACCGCTGCACGTCACGCTATCAAGCCATATTGGACCGGTACCCTTTCCATAGCTGACACTACTAACATCTGCGGCTGCGAACAGGTTCCTTCCAAGTGAGCAGTCATTAAAAAAAGAAACATTTACGAAGCAGGCTTAGATTGTAACTAGTATTGCTCAATTCCACGAACAATGTTACAACCCAGTCTATATTTATCTGCAATTATCAGCAAGACTGGTTCCACAGTTACCAGCGCAGGGCTTGCGAGCTTGGGCTTTTTGAGTACACTTAGAGAGATTGAACCAGGAGGCACACATTTATATCCACGATTTTCCGCTGTTTTTCTAACATTTTACAAATAATCAAATGGATTATGCAGTCACACGCGACTGTATACCTCTACAAATTTAACCCGTGATTAATCCACACAGTCATTGCATTGATTTAAATACTGATCGATTATATCAATATTACGTTTCCGGTGAAAGTGTGAGAAAAGAAAGACATATAAACTTTGTATACACTGCAGTTTGCATCAAATATTTAATGATTAAGTATATTCAAATCCCAATTGAATAAATGTGTAAAAATCAATTAGAGCACTCAATAATGAGAAAATCAATTTATTGTCATGCATAGTTAGCACTTGTTCGACGAGGTGGCGATAAGATAACATATAACTGAACTTTTGCCTGGAAATAACGCTCATTGAAGATAGTTGTAAGTGTCATTTAATTTTACGTATTTAGATTTTCTGTCAGTTCAGTATATTTTATACACGCATACACTAAACACACATTCGACTATGAATATTTGTTATAAAATGTAATTCGCGTTATTCAACCAGACAATTGAAAAATCAATATGAAATGCAGTTACGTGTACTGTCGTCATGGGCGCAAGTAAAAAGAAAAAGTAGCAGAGAAGTAGAATAAAAGAGTGTCGACGTACTACTGGTTAAATGTTTGTCTGTCTATTCTATCAATCTTCAAATGAAAAATAAATATATCTTACCAAACAAAGAATGAAAAACATTTATTTCTTGAAACACAAGGTGGTCATTTACAGATGTCAGATGAGTACATTTTATTGAAAGTTTTTTTTCTATATACATATCATAAAATTGACTACCATACACTTCTTCATAACAAATATTAAATGGCTGTGCCTTGCGGTTCCAGATGAGCAATTAATATGTATTTCTACTTATAAAATCTATACTGAGTGACCTATCGGGGCGATTTGAACAGCTATTAAACGCTGCAAGCGGTTAAGAAGAATGCTGACGTCAATTTTTGACGACACACATCACATGACACCCGGCGATAAATGACGGAGAGCCACACGTCATAATAAATCACAATGAACAATTCGTGCTTATGTGATCTGAAAATAACATCATTAGCTGCCGGGTATAAACTCCATAATAATGTTACAAACCCGGTGAATCCCAGCATGCGACAAACAACTATTGCTGCAAAACTGTTGAACTCGTCATCACAGACTGTCCCCCACGTGTTGTTGTAGAAAATCTCGAGACGCCCCTGGCTAGGCCTGGATCCATTCACTAGTCGAATATTCTGGGCTGAAAGAGGAAACAAACATATGACCAGAACGTCGCAAGGTGAATCGCAAGGGTAAAATCACGTATCAGAGAATACAGACTCAAATGGAGGATTCTGAGCTTTGTTTCGCATGTGGCATAATCTACAATGCATATAGCGGTTATATAAGAAATTCAGTTGATTATAAACTTCAATATGTATCCTTGATTTTCATATCACTAAGTTACTGCATTTTTAATGAGACTTAATAGAGAGGAACTTAATTTCAAATATTTGGATAATAATTGAATCAGAAGATCAGTTTAAATAACGGTTTGCTATCATCATTTAATTTCTCTGTTGTTTCATAACATACCAAAAATAGCACAATACACGACTTACCAAGATTTATTTTGGATCAATTGAAGGAACTTTGGATTACGTGACAAAAAAACAAGTGATTAAGATCAATAAACCTTTAAATCAAGTTTGTTGTTGCTTTACAACGGCAACACTTTATAATTAACACGAATGCTACTATATTTGGTAGAATGTAGCCTTTTATTTTAAAAGCGATTCACTTACCCCAAATTAACACTAAGAACTTGCTATTTATGTAGTTCGTTATATTATATATTATTCATTTAATAGTAAAGATATTTGTTTAATATGTTTTCTTATAAAAGTTGTTTCTAATGTGTCAGCTTTCCTCAAAAATATTATTTCATTTTATAGTATGTGCCTGTGATTTTTTTATTTATATATGTTTGCAAATGACCCATTATGAACACACATTGAGTTAAAAATTTACAAATATGTAATGTCAACAAAATTTACATATCACATAAAACTGAAATGTTATTACACAAAAACAAATGTAAAACCAAGAGAACTGTTAATGTTACAACAGTATGGTGTAACTAATTCTTATCCGCTAAAAATATGTATACTTAATGTGTTGATTTATATATCAAAAATACATACATTGTACAGACAAATGTTGATGTCACATTAAAATTACACTTCACGAATCAATTATTCCGGCGTATCACATCAAATGAAACAACATACACAATCATGAACGCCTTGAGAATGTATAATGTATTATATATAACTCTTTAAATGCATTCATAAATACAAATAATAATAGGGTGACGTGGAGGATTGTTGAACGCTCGATGAAGAAACTGGAGCTCAGAGTTATAATCATCGATACCCATGGTATCGCGTTTCTTTTAACGACAGGGGACGACAGAGGAACACACAATCAAACTTTTGAAATGGCCGATATACAATAGTGTTTTATCTTGAACAATTAGAGTATTCGACTACGTATGTGGCCAATAGTAATAGCGTACCAGCCTGACAGTCGGATAAAGGACATTCAATGTTCGCTGCAGATGTTGCTGATTATGCTTATCAAATTGATGCTTACAATGACAATACTGATAATGGCAATTAGTATACTTAACCTTTAACGGATGGGAGTGATGATTAATCTTATAAAGAAATATCAGTTCCTATTCGAAAGTTGAATGTGTTGCCCCTTAGCGTTTCATTATATAAATACAACTCCAATGATGCGACTGTTCCTTCAATATAAATAACAACTACTACCACAACTTCTTCTTAAACAACAACAACAACACACAACAAATACTACTACTACTGCTACTATAACTACTACTACAACTACCTCAACTACTACTGCGTCTTCTAGTTCTATAACACAACCACAATTACTTCTACTACAACTGTTGCTGCTGCTACTACTGCTGATGATATTGCTTCTTCTTCTTCTGTTAATGAAATTATGTGTAGTGTGTATTTATTATTGCTTTATTGTTTTTTGACGATGAGCGGTATATGATTAAGTCGCAAATAATCTGTTTTGTTTCTGTTCTGTTACTCCTACTACTTATGCTTCTGCTACACCTGCTGCTGCTGCCAGTACTTCTACCCCTGCTATTGCTTATGCTTCTGCTACTTTAACATCAACAAAAACTACTACTACAACACAAACTACTTCTTCTTCGTGTAAGTCTCAAGTTATTGAAAATTGGGCAATAAATCTGAATCTTATCTAAAATATTCACAAGGTCAATATTGACAACCACGCTGGACAACGCGCAACGAACGACGGACAAAAGGTGATCACACAAACTCACCAAGTGCTCAGGTTCACCAAACAAACCTGACTTGCTTAAGGTGTTGACCTTATTAAAAAACTACTATATAATATTTTGTATACATACATACCCCAATATGCAGTACAAGTTATCACTTACACGTAATATTTCTCTTATAAGCCTCACCTTTTAGACAGGAGTATATATAATAGCATTAAACTTTTCTGATTGCCTAAAGTTAGGTCAATGTCCCAGTTTTCTCACCACGTGAAATTATCTCATTACAATTTACTATCGTTATTATGATATAATTACTTATAAATAATTAGTGCCTGAACAATCTCAAAGAGAAACACCCTGGCAATATGCGCAGGTCCGCCCTATTACGGCACATGATATAAGTATTGTAAATTGGGTTCAATTAAGATGCTGATAGTGTGAGAAGGAACAAATATCCAATATAAGTAGTATATTTGTAATCAACGGAACAAAAAGGATTTCATGACTTATCAATTGAGCGGACGAATCAAGCAATATGAACATGTTTAACATATCAGGTTGTCATTGTAATAAGATTCTATAAAAACAGGATCATTATTGTCTGAAATATCATGCGGAAATTAATGATAACTGAAAGGGAAATGACTCACTGAAATTTACTGGAGCAGAGTGACAAAAAAACGTGCGCATGATTAACTGTAAAGATACTCCATATACATTAGAATCAGATTCGGATAATTATGAAAAGGTTCCTGAGATCGTACGCGAAAACAAAAAAAAAAAATATTAGAAAAGGTAATATCATTTATCAAAGGGTAATGACTCCTGAAAATTCGTTGATGTGGTATGACCAGATAATATGCTAATGTCCAAACAAAAATCGTTGGATAGCTTTTTATAATTTATGAAAGGGCTATAACTTTGCAAAACATGATTAGAGATGTACGACCGAACAATATGCGTATGTAAACCCTATTAGGATGCTGTATATGACGTGTTAGCAACACCTATGTCTGAAAATAAGCGTAGAAACAAAGTGTGTGACGGACGAAAAAACGGACATCGAGTAGGCTTGAATATACAACAAGGGAAATTCGTTTCACACAACAAAAAGGTAAATTATATCCCTTTCGAATACCATAGCAAAATAAATTGTGGAAACATTAAATCAATGTTTACCGTATTTTTCGCAACGACGTCTCTCCGTGTGAAACACCATTTTTATTGTTGAAAAGTCAACTCAATATAATTGTTTTCCCATTATAAATATACAAATAAAACTGAGCACGACAATAAATTGTGCTTATTTTAGCATTTTTTCTCTTTTCTATTTCAGTGCACTTAAATAGTATAAAAACTGGACGTTTAAATAAACACCCTAAAAAATTGTATGGAGAAAAAACAATATCATTTAAAGGGTCGTAACTCCTGATAAACCAGTGTATTCATCATCTGGTACATCGTAACCACTATTAGTAAAGGGAGATAACATAAGTACCTTTTATAAACCTCTGATATAATTGTTTTTTGCCGATGTTGAATTACGGGCCCAGTTGTTAATGGAGAACATGGCTTATAGTATAATTCTAATGAATTCGATAATCCATGGTAAATTTATCAATGAAATCAGTATACCGTGATCTTAAAGTACGTGAAAAAAAAAACAGTTGGAGTTCTACTTTTTCAATATATGCATTTAGAAAAGGAATTTCATTCAATCAAAAACAGTCTAACTGGTCATAAAATACATGTTTTAATCTCATGACATCAGAGTTTCGATCACTCGTTCTGTAGGACGACAGCTTCTTCATCAGATACAGCACTCCTTCTAAATAAGAGATTTTGGTCTGGCGCATATTTTTTTAAGATGCTAAAACTGTACAAAGGTGTTCAGATGGAGGTTTATTTACATTAACAAATTTAACATGACAAGTGTCTAAAGGCGGTTGAGGGGGGACAATGACAGACACAGGAGTAAGTGTTTTGAATATCTCTACTGTAGCTGCCTCATGTATGCGGGGACGTAGTAAATTCCATTAAATGAATTTTATCTGGTATAATCAAAATGTGCATGAGTCTTTTGAGATGTATATATGTTTAAAACAATGGATATTGCTGAGTCTGGATCAAGGGTCGATAGGAACAAAAATGTTATTAGGAGGAATGATGGCAACTACATGATGGATAATTTTATATAGAATGATGAGACGGAAATGTTTTCAATATGTTTCAAGTGAGGGCAAATGTAGGGTGTATGTCATATTATTTACTGAACTTGTATTGTGATATATTTTTATTACAAATCTGGCTGCGCGTCGTTGTGCTTTTTTCAGTTGATTTATTTGAACGTTTGTATGCGGGTCTCAGACAGTGGAGGAGTACTCTAATTTAGGCCTACCTATTGCGTTGTAATCATGATCTTTCACTTTTGATGAGTTAATTTGGATGTTGCGGCGAAAGAAAACCTGAAGCCTGGCTTGCATTATTTGTAATTTAATTAATGTTTATCCCATTTGAGATTACTTTTGAGTGTTATACCTAGATAGTTCGGGTAATTTTCTTTTTGACGATGCTGCTTCAGCAGCTCGTATAAGTTATCATACCTTGAAACAAAATCACAATGGCGACCTACCTAAAAGACCGACAGAGTCCGATTGAGATAGCTAAAATTTCTCAACCGGCATACCTCGTTGATTATCATTAAAATATGGGAAACAAGAAGAACAATTGGCAAATGCCGAAGAAAATGTTTTTCTTTTATACCTAATGATAAAATATGACATTTCTGCAG
>VMBQ01014767.1:0-17914 GCA_007657795.1 Dreissena rostriformis | reverse complement strand
TGTCACTCATCATTTTGCTTGAACACATCGACAAAAAAAACAACATTCCGAATTATTTATTTTGTTTCCCTGTCGCAGTCCTTGCGAGAAGTAAGAAGGGAGCTCTAGAACTCCGAATCTACTCGATCGTGGCCGTTTTTTTTCTCTGCCATTTTTGCTAAATTAAACTAGCTTTTGCCAAAAAGTCTCTTATCACTATAAAAATCATCATAATACCCGAAATCGTTTACACAATGCACATTGCACGTTTCATGGACCCAAGTAACTGAAGATAAAAAATGCGTGAATAACCACGTCTCACTATAAATCGTTTATTTCAGAGGTTTATTGCAGTTTGTTGACTTTGTTATACCTACCACACTTATCTATCCCTACGATGTATCCCTCCACGATAAAATCGTTGACAGTTTCTTAAGAGACTGATGATGGCAACCGAGTGTAATCCTCGTGGAAATTGTGCTTTTCATGCATAATACTAAAAACATTTTTCGACACGTACAGCGTTTTAACAATTTATCATTAAAATCATTACACAACTGTGAATGTTTTGTTGAATTATCCAATGAGCATAATACAAAATTTGTTCCGAAACACTTCCGAATGTTAATGTTAATGCGACGTTAACAAATAATATCTTCAAATCAACAGTGCTCATGCATTTCATGTTGATCCTTTGTTCCGATAAAAAGCGCGCGAAATTTATGCTGCATGTACAACGTCACGTCATCCGCATGGAGGGTGTATTGATTTTTGTATACACACTTTGTAGCACAGAAAACATTACGATCTCTTAATTTTGGTTAAAAGTTTCGTAGTTAATTTTAATAAAATTATATGACGAATATATTTTTAATTGACATTTTATCTAAATTAATTTCAAATCAAACACGCTGTATCTTTATCGTTACGGTCCTTGCGATAAGTAATTATTGAAACAGTTATTGTACTTAATTTATATTAAACAGAAAGTCCGGACAAAACTGGAATTAGTTTTAGGCGTTTTGAAAACACGCTTAGACTGCCTGTAGACTTTGATGTTTTGACAAAAGTGATTAAAATGTGGGAATGCAACTCTTTGCCGACGTGGTCAGTAATGACCGGTCATACTTTGTTCTGATTCCCATTATTGTTTAAATTAATAATTTCTTAGAAATATTATGGATTAGAAATATATAAAGCAATGAAAAACATAGGACTGTTACACCCGTAAGATGTGAATCATTAACTATGACACTAACAAAACAGAATTCTCCGATTATGGTTTTTAACCATAATCCCTGCATATAAATGCATAATTAACAAATTTATATTGTTTAAACCTTACAATAATTAACTTAAATTGTATTGGAATGGGTTAAACAATGTTGCAATAAGAGATAACATATGATAACAATTAACATGTGTAATAACCCGAACAATAATGTATATACAAAGTATCTGATTGTTGGACTCCCTGAAGTCTGTTCGGACTCCTAAATTTTTAAAGTAGGGAGTCCAAAGGACTCCTTACTCAGATAAGTTAGTGTCGAACACTGTAACAGTTTCCAATATGGTGGATAGAGCGTACAAAAGAAGAAAGAAGTCAATAAAAGGCAATTATTTCTTGCTTTAATGGTACCATTTGGATGAGTTTGTGGTTTACACAGGTAAACTTTGATAAATTCGTGCAGTTTCAGTGTTTCTTAACCCTAGCATTGTTGATTTAATTTTGCAACCATGGACAAGAGACAGTGCATTGCAACTCTCAGCAACCCATTGGGTTATAAAGCTGAGAGTTGAATTAGTGCAACTACGTAGAAGCAAGCATAATAGACATTAAACAAAGTGCTTTTTTTTTAATCCATTCGAATATATTTTATTCGTTTCATTGACTTTATTNGTTATTTATTATATTAACTATTAGTCCATAACTAAAAAACGTTTGCAATAAAAAAGGCATGATATATCAAAGTAGATGCTCTTTGAAGGTAATTAAATAATGACATACATGTATACCTGTTACTAACTTGATATTACAACATTTTGCAAGAATTGTTACACATCCAAAGATATGCATGCATACAAAATAAAGAATTAATTCCTCAAACCAAAGAAGGGGTAGATGGTAGGCTTTTTATTAGAAGTACGTTAAGATTTCTGAATTTCCTTTCGCACAAGTTCGTGTACACCCAAGAAGTATATTGGTGGTCCTCCCGCGCATGACACTGACGACCCTTGTTTTGCATCATAACCCTCTTTCTTTAACTTTGACCCGAACAATCGAAAGTTAAGGACGGAATAAAACCATTACTGCGCACTTCAGCTTGTTATTTTACGATAACGTTACATCTTTCATTCTGGTGCGTGTGGTCATGCGTTGTGTGATTAAACATAGAATGCTGATGAAACCCCACCTCTCTGGTATGGTGACACACTATTTATCCCAATGGGAACTGGCAACCGGAAGAGAACCCCGTTCGGTTCGTCTCGAGAAGAAGCAAATATGCCAACCACTGTGCTATAGTCCAGCAGTCGCACATCGGAGTGGCCCAGAGCTAACAGTCTTTATAGTCGCTATAGTAAACCGTTCAATTCGGCAAGTTCCGTTCCGTATCGAAACAAGGGGCTATAACTTTTGTCCAACGTTAATTGGAGAGCCTTACCTTTTATATCCATCGCAGCAGTTGAAGACCGGGGACCGTTCCGCATCGAAACAAGGGGCTATTAATTTTCCCGTCATATTTTTGAACGACCTATCTTGGGTTGCTTCACTGCAGTTCACTCGAGGACCGGAACACCGCTGCTATTTCATTTTCACGGTGTATTTTTCAGTTGATCCAAAGAGGTTCCGACCGACATGCCGACACGCGTCAACGACTATAATATTAACTCCAGATATTCCAGAATAAGATTTCTAAGCTTATGCCGGAAATGACATTGAGGAAGAAATTCCAATAAATAATATTAACAGCGAAGATTGTCATATAAATCAAGATCTTGGTACAATTATTGACGCTTATTGGCGTCTTACTACGTTAACAATTGGGGTAAATGGAGTGTGCATAAGTTATTAATGAATGAACGGTCTCGAACGATGAAGATGCGAAAGATAAAAAGTGCGATTTCGGGAATTAAAATGTGATGACCTACTTGTTTTCTCTGCAGGTCACGAACCACTTACAATCGAGACTCCACAATCTACAAGCTCCATCGACTTTATCGGCCCATGGACACCAACTGTTGTATGCATATTGTACCAGTTTCAATAAGTAGTTTGCATACAACTCTATAAACATAATGTAAAATATAACAATGTTATTATAATATAATATATAGAAAGTGTGTAGTATAACAAAGAATAAATTGATTTATGAACAAAAAGTTTGATTTGTCACGAGAAAAAATGGCATTGCGGGAATAAATCTAACAAACACATTTTTCATATGTTATTCGTCTCCTGCTTGGCAGAAATTGAATACAATTTACTGACTTCTGCCTTCGTGTTCTCGACAGAAGTCGTTTTACGTTTTCAGCGTTTTGACAGTATAGTATGATAATTAACTGCTTTAATACAATAGCTTCTTGCATGCAGCACTCAAGGAAGCGTGCTTAGATACTTATAACTCCTAAAGAGCCGCGTCGTGCGAAAATGGGTCTTTTGTCATATGGGTTTTGACCGCGATAGAGTATGATACTTCACTGCTAAAATATATTGCCTTAGTGCATTTAACTCGCAGGGAAGCGTTCTTAGATACTGATTACTCCTTACGAGCCGCGTCAATGGGTCTTATGCTATATGCGACCAGAGTAACTCCCAGAACAGCCTTCAGGAGATACACTGTCTGCTAATTAGACCACGAACACTTGTGTAAGTTTACAGAGATCAGCATATCTCCTGACCAGACTGCACTGGACTGGAGCAACGCTGGCATAAGACAAAGTTTCGTGTGTCTGATCATTTATTCATCAGTCTGCAAGACCAACTGACTCAATGGCATACCAGCGGCATTTAGTCAACGTCATTCGAGAAATTTGCTTGAGAAAATGCACGCTAGGACAATAAAGATGTTCCAAAATAATTTTTTCAGACAATTGTGATATACATAAATATCTAGATAGGAATAACTTGGTGAACAGAAAAATATGAAATCCAAATTATATAAATGCATTGTTTACCTGATGTGTTTAAAAGCTTCACAGACAATGTGAAACACAAGACTGTAATAAGTATATGTCAAGTTTGGGAACATAATGGTATTGATATATAATATTATCTCGTGCATAACGTGTTCGTTGAAAGCCCGGTTTTAATACATTATATAGTGAATCATTGAAACAGAAGAGATTCTGTCATTGATCTGTAAGCGTTCCTGGAATTCTTGTAATTCCAGGCTGATTTGTGACCGCTTCAGACACTGTGATAAAATACACATCATTGAAATTACATTTCTGAGTAGGTCGCTTTATTGCTCACGCGAGACCCGGTATTATCGATGCCTTTGTTATCTTATTTTCTAATGTTAAGTCAATATGATTAGTGTTACTTATGATTTGAATTACTTGAGTACGTGTTCAACCACTCAAATGCATTATGATTGAGAAGCATATATTAATAAAATAGTTCTATTACTGTTCTGTTCAACCTGTTTTACATGTGGAATGAACAGCATCAACGAGTACACACATTTAGTGAAAAGATAATATATTTAAGTACGTGAAGCAGCTCAGTTTACGTGAATCAGGGAGGTATAATAGAACGTAAACATCGTGTACTAAAAGCTTCATTTGTTTAGCGATGTAATTATAGACAAAAACAGAGGTTTAGATACGGAAACAATTCCGTAAATATTATCGACAAACTCATTTGTGTCAGCAGACTGGGTAACATAATTATACCGCCCCTTTTGACACTTTTGTCATCGTGTATTAATCAACCCCACGGAGAAAATGTACCTATATTGATTTTTTAACCCAATGATAGAAATTAACCGGAAAGAAAACAATCAACATTTATGTGATTAAGAACCTTACCTGGATAATTGAATTCATACAATTGCTTGATTTGAGTCTCAGATAGAGCATTGATATCTGTTGTTTTTAGCGTTTCGCGTTGAATGCGAAGATGTCATAACGTACATAACAATTGTTTACAAAGTGCGCACAAGGGTAGCCTAGTGCAATGAACAAAATACGTAGTTTCGGATTTAAAAAGCGGACCACAGGTCAACATGGTATAAAGTGCATGAGATGCACGGATGTCATCGCTGATGAAACATACGCTTACTCATGTAAGAATTTGAAAAAAAAAAACATTGCTTTGTGTTAACATCCGCCGTTCATACAAATTAAATGTTTTCGCGAAGATTACATCATATACGGTGGCATGGAAAAAGTACAAAATACCCAAGTTTTGGTGAATATTGAAATTATATGCTAATTTTTTACCACATTTTCCTATTTTTTGGAAGATCATTTATTTAATAAATTAAGACATCTGTAACAGCAACAGGTAAACTAACTTAGTGCGTTTATTTGTAGAATTCACCAAAATAGTGTCGCACTGGCTACACTATATTTACCCTGACATGACGAACATGATTACGGCGTTGGATTAAGGCGCTATGGATCTATGTTTCACAGAAATAAAATCAAACTTCAAAAGAACAAAAACCAGAAGCAAACAACCGTAGAGTTTTCGTGATATGAAATAAATTTCTGTATTTGCTATATTTGGCCTGCAGAGTCCGATATGTTAAATAAATGATTAACTTGTGCAAGGAACGCGCCATATTTGCATTCGTCTCGAATATGTCGAAGAGAAACAAATTACATAAAATGTTTATCACATTTGTTTATACGCACATTTATCTTAAACATTGCAATTAAATGATCATTAGAACATGCATTTATCAACCCTTTTGTTGAAAAACGAACACATTAAACCATTATCAAGTAAATAATTTAACATAAACGTAATATTACGTTGAACGACACAATGATACAATCAGATAAAGCTACATTTGCCAGTGCATAAGGTAAATATTAATAAGGGATACGTGCATATCATTTTAAAAACGCACATTATTAAGTATTTGTATACATTGTGTATTTGTTTATTTTATCGTTAATGACGGGTTAATTTTACGGAATTATCATAAACAAATGCATTATTCAAACGCAGCGTTTTTACAATACGCCTAGTAATCTTTTTTCCTTAAACCTTAATACCAGATCTCTGTCTATAATGAGGTGTGAATTACTAAGAATATAGTTATTAAGCTGCCATCTGATNAAACGTATCTACCCCTTTAATGAGTAGATGTTGTCATATGAAAAAAATTACATGAGACGTAAATATATCGAATGCACAGACCATTAATAAGCAGGCTTAATGATATTTCTGTTCCTTTAGTTGTTCTCAGCAGCAGCTCAATGTAAATCTTTTCCGGAAAATTAATGCTGCGTGTAACGGCATATATTGCATATCAGTAGACATATTATTCCTTGTATTACCTTGAACTAGTTTTGCACTATTAGAAATGATATTACGGCTATACTGAAGTTATATTTCTAACTTCTAGATGTTATATACGTCTCTGTTATCTTGAAATACTTTTGCACTTTTAGACATGATATTATAGCTATATTGGAATGATACTTTTAACTTCGTTTGATGAGCGATGAAATAACATCATTTCTATAATAAAACGATAAGTTGATGAACATGGATGATTACAAGACGGTCCATGTGACGAATACGTTTTAAATGTTGCGCATTTATGTTTTCGCCTTTATTTACACACTTCTTTGGCAAAACTCCTCCTTTTCCAAGGTCATGCCATTTGAATAATAAATAAACAATATAAAGATCTAACTATCCACGTACCAACTTATGCGGATGAACGTTAGTGCATCATAAATACATCAAAGAAACTTACCAAACCCAAATCGCTCCACTTTCCGGACAAAACAACTATGGTATGTTGCACACTGAGCAGACGTGCGCTCGCATCAATAACACGCATCATTTCCCATGCACGAGGTTAACCGAGGCATCGATAGATCGCTTACCACAATGACACGCGCTTGTGGTTATACGAACAGGATCGCGTGCACTTTTGTGGTACGCTCTCTGTTTGTAAACATCGCGCGTTGATGGCATTCCGTTGTTTGCTTTCTGCGCATAGCTTTTCTCGCCCTTTTGGGAGTTATTATTGATGTTTAATAATAAACGCATGATAAAACGAAAAATAAATCGCCTTTTTCTTAGTTCATTTAATATAGGGCTTGATAAGCATGATATGCCGTCATAACCATGTATATTCATGCGTCTACATGTTTGATGCCGCATATATACGATATCTAATACGGTCAACCATTACTAATTAAGTAGTTTGAAAATAGAATTATGGGTTGTTAAACTTTTAAAAACAATCCAGAAGATGTAGAAATTTAAGTGCGGTGCACTATGGATATTAAATTGACTGATTGTTCAACCCGTCTTGTTCATGCTGTTCAGGTACTATACATAAAAGCACCCCTGACGAACGTGTTACAAAAACCCAGCCAGTTTACTCATCAGTTATAATACCCACTTGTCAGAAAATTACCATCGTAAGTGTTTATTATTAACAGTAGATAACGGTAATTGGCACCGTATGGCTGTTCTACGCGACCCTCTTTATCGCATCAATTAAGTCCAAGAGGGGTTGCACGAATTGGCAAATTCCTCGAGTCGGTATTTGCGGGCCAGACGGCGTTAACGTTTGAGCACGTGGTCACGTGTATCACAGAATGGATTTGATATACCGGTTTTTTGTCTTTTGAAAGAATGTTAATATTGTTGTTGGTATTAAACAACATAAGTCTTGACACAATATTGACTTAGTTTCTTTTAAGGAATTTTAACGCATTTGAGCGTTATTGCCTAAACCGGATCGAACGTGATTCTCAATGCAAATACAGAACGATTGTATTATAATGGATAGTAGACGAATACGAAAAATACGAAAAAGAAGAAGAAAGCCTGATTCTTTTCACTTATATGCGTGTGGGTGTTCATTGAATGAAATCAAACTTTTTTTTTATAATTCAAACATTGCGATGGGCGCAACGACATTGAACATAATTTATGGGCGCATTGACATTGAACATAATGCATTGCAACCGTCGATGAAGATTGATACAAATGTAAACATGATTGTGCCATATATTGACGCTAATTATTGATTTAACTCTATTATAAAACATTAAATGAACAACTTACCTTAATGTTTGATATGTCAGCGAACACGGTGAAGTCCGACTAGTGATTAATTACAGCGTTAATGAAACGCGGATAAAATTCATTCGGGATGTTTTTCGATTGATTAATATCTGATCTATGATTGTAATGACACTATTTGAATTCGAATGTGCATTTCAAAATTCAGTTGCTTTCATTAATTTAATAACAAGAAACTGATAGTTTGAAAGATACGTTTAAATAGGCAGGTATAATTACAGGGAATTGTTTTCATTATTATAATGAGAGTGATGATAACGATTCGCATGACAGTTATCTGGAGTTATGAATCCTTTGACCACGGTGTATTGCAAGTGTCGTCGGCAGTGGACAAATAATAATTTAACACTAACAAAGAAAATGGACCAGCTGCAAACCGACGGCAGTGCGTAGTCTAAAGGCAGGGAAATCTTCGGGATTGGACAACGTCCCTTAAGAGCTGATTAAGCATGGTTGGAGGAGAGGCAACGACTGCAGCAATGACGGCACTATGTCACAAGATCTGGGAGGGGAAGTGGCCCAAGGAGTGGACCCAGTCATTGGTCATACCCCTACCGAAAATGGCAATCTCAAGTTGTGCGAGCATAACCACAAAATTAACCTCATCAGTCATCATGCTACTCATCATCCTAAATCGATTGAGAATTAAGGCCGTGGACTTGCGGGCCGAAGAGCAGGCTGGATTCAGAGCTGGGCATAGCACAGTGGAACAGATCTTTAACCGCAGACTAATCACAGAGAAACACCTTCAACACTAACGTGAGCTCTTCCACAACTTCATTGACTTCAAGAAAGCTTTCGACTACTAGTGGCATGATGGCCTATGGCATGTTATGAGAGGATTTAACATTGACGAAAGGCTGGTGAAAGTCATTCACTAACTCTTCTGAACGCCAGCATGCCAGTACTTCTCAGCGGACAACAGGGGTACTTCTTCAGGACATTAGTGGGCGTCCGTCAGGGATGTCTGCTCTCTCCCGTCCTATTCAATATTTTAATTGAGAAGATAATGCGAGAGACTCTCGAAGACCACCACACCTCTATCTCCATCGGTGGAAGACCCATTACCAACTTGAGATTCGCTGATGACATTGACCTCATGGGTGGCACCAGCGTTGAACTTCAATATCTTAACAGACTTTATGATAGAGCCAGGGGCATACGTGATGGAGGTCAGAACGGAGAAGTCGAAGATCATGGTGAACAGCACGACCAACACCAGTGGATAAATCACCATGAACGACGAGAAGCTAGAAGAAGTTACCAGGTTCAAGTACTTTGGCGCAACCATGTCCAAGTATGGTAACACAGTATCGCTGCGGTCCGAATGAGAGAATAAGAATTACAATGGCGACCGCAGCGATGGCCAGACTGAGCAAGTAGTAAAAAAGCAGTTCCATCAGCTAACCCACCAAGTACATGCTCTACAAGTCCTTTATAGTCTCCATCCTACTCTACGGCTGCAAGATATGGACGCTTCACGCGGACACAGAGCGCAGGATGCAGACATTTGAACGTAAATGTCAAAGCAAACTGCTCCGCATCTCCTACACGGATTTTTAAACCAACGAGTACGTCAAGAACATCACTGCAACACTTGTTGGTCCACAACAGCCCCTACTGACGATCGTCAAACGACGAAAGCTGGCTCGGTTTGGTTGATTAGTGGATAAGGTGTCCGCCTAGCGATCGGGAGATCACGGATTCGATTCCACAGTGGGAGCGCTCTTTATATCTCTCCAAGGACACCAAATACTGGTTCTAGTCCCAGGGAACGGACTCGAGAGCATTTTAACTTTCAAGCCTTAGGCTTTCTATGCAATCGAGCTAAATTAAATAGATTTAATTAGAACTAAGCGTTCTACCAATTATGCTTTAGCCGGGCAAGACGTTTTTTGTTTTCAAACGTTGGCTCCAAACTAGTTTGATACATATAATCGTTCAAACTCCCACAGATCTGTGGCCGTTATTCCCTATATCTATTTTCCCACAGTATTTACCGACATGCACCTGGCGCGAACACGTTAAGGGCTATCTGCCAAACCTCTTCAATCTTATTTACGCAACATTAGAAGACTTGTGGTGTTGCATCAATTCGCAGACATGTCATATTCACCAACCAATTTTTCCCAGGAATCTTTCTTTACTGTCAGTGCGCCATAAGTATTTGTTTGTGATGATTATGATGAATGAGTTGTTTAAGAGTGGTCGTCTTCTTTGTATTGTTGCTGCAGTAGTTGTATTTGTGGTGGTGGTGGTGGTAGTTGAGATGTGAAAGTTGTATTATTATGAGAAGTTTTTGTGTTACTATTGTTCTTGTCCAGCGTTGTATATGGTAATTGTTATTTGGAAGTTCTGGTTTGGATGTTCTTTTTTTTGTTTTGAAGATTAAGTTTTGAAGATACATGTATAGGTCTAGATCTTTAACAAAAAAAGAAAACAGCAGAGGCGACATTGACATTCTCCTTGACCAACACCAACTGCATTCTTCAAATGATCTGGTTGTTAGAGCATGATTTTAGAACATGATAAATAGATGGATAAGTGTGTTGATATAACATATGGCGTTTGTTGCTTTTAGAGAGCTGGTGTCAGAAATGCCCCGATTGTATGAAATGATGATTGCAAAATTACTACGCAATTTTTCCAATTTGAGCGTATGAATAGCCCACGAATTGAAAGTTTGCACATGGCTGNATCGCGCGTTGATGGCATTCCGTTGTTTGCTTTCTGCGCATAGCTTTTCTCGCCCTTTTGGGAGTTATTATTGATGTTTAATAATAAACGCATGATAAAACGAAAAATAAATCGCCCTTTTCTTATTTCATTTAATATAGGGCTTGATAAGCATGATATGCCGTCATAACCATGTATATTCATGCGTCTACATGTTTGATGCCGCATATACACGATATCTAATACGGTCAACCATTACTAATTAAGTAGTTTGAAAATAGAATTATGGGTTGTTAAACTTTAAAAACAATCCAGAAGATTTATAAATTTAAGTGCGGTGCACTATGGATATTAAATTGAATGATTGTTTAACCCGTCTTGTTCATGCTGTTCAGGTACTATACATAAAAGCACCCCCGACGAACGTGTTACAAAAACCCAGCCAGTTTACTCATCAGTTATTATACCCACTTGTCAGAAAATTTCCATCGTAAGTGTTTATTATTAACAGTAGATAACGGTAATTGGCACCGCATGGCTGTTCTACGCGAACCTCTTTATCGCATCAATTAAGTCCAAGAGGGGTTGCACGAATTGGCAAATTCCTCAAGTCGGTATTTGCGGGCCAGACGGCGTCTACGTTTGAGCACGTGGTCACGTGTATCACAGAATGGATTTGATATACCGTTTTTTTGTCTTTTGAAAGAATGTTAATATTGTTGTTGGTATTAAACAACATAAGTCTTGACACAATATTGACTTAGTTTCTTTTAAGGAATTTTAACGCATTTGAGCGTTATTGCCTTAACCGGATTGAACGTGATTCTCAATGCAAATACAGAACGATTGCATTTTAATGGATAGTAGACGAATACGAAAAATACGAAAAAGAAGAAGAAAACCTGATTCTTTTCACTTATATGCGTGTGGGTGTTCATTGAATGAAATCAAACTTTTTTTTTATAATTCAACTATTGCGATGGGCGCATCGACATTGAACATAATTTATGGGCGCATTGACATTGAACATAATGCATTGCAACCGTCGATATCATTAATAGACCGAAGATGATTGGATATAAACCCATCTAAAAGAAGTTAAAAGAATAAGGGGACGTTTTCATTGCAAACTGACAATAACTCTGTTGTAAGGAATTCCGATTTTGCGCATAATTTGTAACTACAAAACCGAGCACATCAAGACATCTGTGACCACCTTATTACCACCTTACAACACTGAAAAATGCGTCATTAATAAACTGTGCTTTTCTCTCTCTCAACAACAATCTTGACACACGTTTTTATTATGTGAATGGAAGCAAAATGGCTACACTACGTCTTATAAAACAATAGCGTAATGGCCATGACAAGTTTACAAACACCAGCCAACCATCTGCTCTTAGAACGGCCATTTAAAACGAAACGCGTAAAAGATGATTCTCTTAAGACGCCCATTTATTTAACTGACCCCTCAATCCATCATGTACTTAGCAGCCAGGTACAAAAAGGCAGCAGGAACTCACGTCGACCAATTCCACAAATGTGTGATTGATTATTTGATTATTTCTTTGATGTTGTTGTTTGTTGACCAAGAAAGCAGTCGTATACCTGTGGGTAGAACTGTTGCTCATAACGCATGCTCGGAATACGCATTGTTCGGTTATTCGCGGTTTTCATAATATACAATTATGCGATAAACAAATATGTGTTAGTCGGTAACTTATTTCTTTTACAACATAGCCGCGTGCCCATGTTATTTTTATATTCGCATAAATATCTACGATACTGTAGTCGAAATTCATCACACAGATAAACGTCCCTACCTGCAAATAGAGTTTGTCAGAAACATAAGAACATCGCAAAACAACAATCTAGAAATAAATCAGACTTCCAGTTGTTTTATTGAAGGCGATGGTAATAAACGTCTCCGAATTAAAAGCAAGACATCTATATAAACTCATTATTGCGCATGCCTTTTTCTGCCAATATTATACAATACATGTTAAAACAAATATATAACATATAGCACAGACGAAATAATTATTCGTTTTAAACACTGTTTTAAAGCAGTTTCAACTGAATACGGAAATAGTTTTGTTTATTTTCAGAAACAAATGAATGAAATACAGCATTATCATAAAATTGCACGTGCAAGCGGCCATATTGGATGTTTTTCATTGGCTGGAAATGATCGCCAGTCTACCAATCAGCATCGTTGCAACAACCCAGCGGTGCTTAACAGCTCGAGTTGTAAAATCACGTTTGATCGATACGATACAATATCATGTTATTGGGATTTCTTTTCATCCCCCAGCGTCAATGTGCAACTAATTTTCCTTAATTTACCGTTACTTGCGGCCTATTACTGCATCTTTCCGACCATATGTCGATTGGGTTGGACATGTCAGTTTGAAAGATTGTTAACCACTCTCGAATGACCTCTACTGATTTTGTGTAGCACAGTCGACAGTCAGTCATTTGTAATCAAAATTATCTGCTTCAAAGCAGTTTCTAAGTATTGTTGTAAAAATATAATGTTTCTTCCACATCTTGTCAGTTCTTAAGCAAAAACTGAAAATGTGCTTTAAATTAAACTTTGCTTTATAGATTAAGAGGGAATTTTGTATTATGTTATTATTATTTTTTGGTCAAGAAATAATAAGTAATGGCATTAATTAAGTGGCATTAATTTATAATCAGCATGAGCGAACAAAATATATTTTCATATAACTGTTTTGTTTAGAATAAAAAGATCGGATATTTATCCTAACACATAAAAGTTTTTCAATTATATATAAATTAATCAACAGTTCACTGTGTTAGAAATCGGTCGATCCTTGATTCCAAACGGCTGGTTTTCATCTGGTGTTCAGACAGACAGAATAGTTTATTAATGTCTCGCATTTTTAACATAAAATACATCAAAGCACTACAAAATCGTTATATATCTGGTGTTCATGTCACATATGCGAACGATATCAATTAAAATTAAGAAAAATCCACGTGCCATAGGGTCAAATAAGTTCATTAGATATTTTACAATTCAGTGATTCCATTATCATTGTTCTTATGTCTGTGAAGATTTTATGACATTTCCCAGGATTGAAAATCTCTTGAAAACAATAAATGCACTCAGACAGAATTATTTGTACCGTAAGCCTTCTAGACAACTTCGACTTTGATAATATTATGAGACAGTTTTTTGTGCTACATCGATGAATCTTTTATTGGGCTCAGATGTGGTTACGCTCATTGCACAATAACTAAAAGCCATTGCAGTTAATTTTTTCTCGCAATGACTTCCTCGTACAGCCTATTAGATTTCAAAGAATAATTCTAGAAATGATTCAAACTTCGCTAGAGAAAGAAGGTGAGTTTTCTTCGATCGCGGTTGCGGTTACGTTTAGATCTTTCCAGCAAAACGTAAGATTTATGGCTTAATTGCCAAACAAAGTAATAGCAATAAAGACAGAAAACAAAAGGGGACTCAACGTTTTATGGACTTATTTCTATTGATATCGCGTCCTGTTTCATTCGGTTTGTAGGCGCTAAAACCATATAACGATGACATCCATAATACCGTAGTCCTCTAGACATTTACGGTGTGTTAATTAAAAACTTTATTTTGCGCTCAGTTAATACGAGCGCGAGAGGACGAACTGTAACAGTGCGAATCACATTATACTCACGTCACACGTGCGAATATTCATCTCGTTATGGTATCCCGCTAACATCGTAAACATATAGCGGTACAATTAATCGCAAGCCGTTTACCAGTTTGATTGTTTTAATTGGAACTTCTCAGAGTTTTAATTTGTTAATTTTTCGAATTCCTCTCGTAATGGCTCGCAGGATCTAATAAAGGTCAGATCAATGGGGTCGACCAATCGAAAACAAATCTGTTTTCACTTTCGGGAGACTTTTACACTTGTATCAGGAACTGTTTTAAAATCTCTAGAGCTCCATTAAATCGCCTGTGAAATTGTTTAAGCTGTTATTAGAAGCCGCATCGATGTCAATCTGATGTCTGTGTGTATGTATGAACAAGATACAAGTGGCTCGAATTGCTCAAGTAAATGATCAATTAAAGCGCGGGAGATTGGCACGCATGCGGTAAAAGAAATATATAAATCCCGTACCAGAGCATATCGCGTTACGCGGTGAATGTTTGTATTAATAATGATAACATATTCTTTAACTATACAGTGTGAGATCGTGTTTATTTTATCTTTGAGTCTTGTTTTGTGATATGTCTGGAACAAAATAACCCAAGAACTTAGCTCAAAGTCACAAATCCGGGTTAAAACATCAACAGTGTCAGCATCATAAGTAGAAAATCAAGAAGCATGACCTCAGTATCATCATCATCATCGTCGTCATCGTCATCGTCGTCGTCATCATCATCATCATCATCATCATCATCATCATCATCATCATCATCATCATCATCATCATCATCATCATCNTGGAATAGTTCAGTAAGTTGTATCTGTATTTTTTTGTTGTGTTTTGTTTTCAGTATTGTATTGAGCTTATTTTACAAATTAGTCACAATGTCCTTTTTGTGGATTATTGGTCATTTTTTGAAGTCTTCAAGAAGTGTATTCATATTTATAATTAAACCTTAGTTTTTATGAATGGAAGTTCAGTTTATTTTCAGAATGCGTAATTGATATTAATTGTCAATTTACGTGTGTCAAGATCAAGCATGGTATGTGTTTTTTTCCTTTTGCTATTTCTTTATGATATTTTTGTTTTTCAGATAATCGCAATCTCAATCGTTATCACACAATCGCTAAAGCTAACGCAAACGTTGTACGAATTGATGTTGAATAATGAAGAATGATTAAACGATGGATGTAACTGTAATGCGCGTTATTGAGTCTTTTGACCCTTAAACGTATATCAGGCCGACTTGCATGTGGTTACTGTTTAAAAGCAAGTCGATGCCGTGACTTTTCACAGTTAGTGTGAAACACATACCAAACAAGATTTATCTTAAATAAGACAATCGGCATTTAATTAATGTTGATGTCATTTTGGTCCTTTAACTAGAGACCAAAGATTGGATCCCCGCTTTTCTTTCTCTGTCTTTGTACGCAAATTCTAAAAAATCAGATCGTTGGAACGCCATTACCCAGAAATTGCTGAGATTAACTGTTCTATGAGTAATGCGATTGTATACAGCCCCATTTTTTGGTCAGCGAAAATGACCAGAAATGCATATCAAGTCCCTTCTGAAGAATGTTAATCGTCAGGGTCGTAAATTTCGGACCATTCACCTGTCAAACCGATCCTATTTAGCTACATCCGGGTGACAAAGTATGCCCCCGTTCAATACTGATGAGTTTTCGATAACCGGTTCTCTGCCACTGATGTATTCTTGTCGTCTCATTGTTTACGATCTTGTTTCTTATGCCTGCTGCTGATTTACGATCGTCTCTGTTATGTCGAGATCTGTTCTTGGCAATTCATCGAGACAATCATTATTAACTAGTCAATGTCTGTTAGTGTTCGTTGTACCAGGCACTAACATCATCATCGCCTCACGAACAAATTATGGCGTTCTCTTTGCGTCAAACCAATATTATATGTAAACATGTTATAAATAATATGTATCACTTGTTTAGGATTGTTATCGCAGTAATTATTGCAAGACTGATTATAACCTAAGACGAACAAATTGTGCAATAAACACTTGGGTTATCTTTTCTTTTAAAGGGACTTGTTCACGTTCTGGTTAATTGACAAAACTGGAAAAAAATGTTTCAGATCTGCACATTTTCGTTGTAATTATGATATTTGCGAAGACACATTAAAACTGAACATTTACCATGCTCTAAAATATTCATTATACGCATCTTTTGACGATTTTAAAACCTGAAAATTATAAAGTGTTACAAACGCGAAACGATTGAATGATTTGGAGAGTTCTGTTGTTATCGTCATATTTTGTGACATTACAAGGATTGCTAGACTTTTACTCAAAGGGTTAGTGGTTCGAGTCCCGGTGTGGATTACTGTTTTTTTTTTCTTTAATTTTTCTGCTTGTTTAATACTTGAGCTATTTAGTTCCGATTTTTAAATTCATCAGTTTAAAACATTACATGACAAACTAAAACATGCCAAAATCTGTGAACAAGTCCCTTTAAATGTAAACCAACCATTATAGCACAAGTCGTGTTTGACTTGATTGAATTATTTTATAATTAATTATTATCATGTTAAGAATTATTTTCTTACAATTTTATAAACTATTATTATAATTTTAAGAAATGATTTTCTTACACATCCAATTTTGTTCATAATTTTCGATATCGACAATTGTAAAAAGTAATTTAAAGATACATTACAAACGTAATTTCACAACAAAAATATTGATCCATTAGCAGTTTTAATTTAATGACGATTGCCATATATGTAGATATTAATTGAATTCAGTTAAATTAAACAAAGATTGTACATTCCATTTATTCATGGAAATATGTATACATCATTTACTGTGGTTTCCATTTAAACGAAATTCCATATCATTTAAGTGTAGTCAATATTTTAATTATATTGAGACTAAACGCGCTGCTATCTATCTTGTTCTATTGTCATTTATATTTTACGATGATACCCACTCTGAAATTTCGAAACCTTTGTGAGATCACGTGTTAACAAAGCCGACTGACCAAAACATAAAGTGAACAGAAAGCCATGAGTCAACCACCAAGTTTCACCGAAATCATCTAAGAGGAAATTAGAATATGGTGAAGCGAAAACAACTACCCGGCCTGTTCTGCGGAAAAGCAGCCGGCGCCTATCGTCGCGTCAATTCAATGAGCGGTCACATCCGGTAGCTCCTAAAACCATACGCCTGAAACCAGCTTCATGGAACCAAGGTCAATAACGCCTGAATCCAGCTTCATGGGACCAAGGTCAATATTGCCAATAAGTCGATCAAAAAAAGCGGTTCACATCACGCAATTT
>VMBQ01014763.1:0-14973 GCA_007657795.1 Dreissena rostriformis | reverse complement strand
TCGAAATTTCAATAAACGCAGACATACTTATACAATGCGATTGAAAAACATAAATTGTACCTACTTGCGAACACTCGAAAACGAACACAGAGGAGGTTTGTATTAGCTTGTTTATCTAATCAAAATTCTTATGAATTGCACTTATTTCATATGATACAAATATGTGAGCTGCATTAAAGGGTTATCACAGTGAATGTGAAGTTATTTGAAAACATTATATTAGCCGAGAAAATGTTCTATCACCGTCCCAACCAAATTTCTGCCATCGATTGTTTGTAATTAGTATTGCTTAACAATGGCATCATTGCTTTGCGATTCCTTATTTTGATTGACGGTTCTGCTAGGCGCAATTGATTATTGCCACTACAATCATTATTGGTCACATACAGTTTGATGTTATAATGCAATCATTCCAGACATTCAGAATTGATTTAAAAACAATTCATGGTACATTTACTATATAACGGATCTATACCTCAAAACGACTATAAAGCACGGGTCAAGTTCAGAATCGACATGAGTATATACATTAACTTTGCAAGTAAATATTAACACCATTGAAGTTCTGTCAGCAGTAATAGACCGGATATGAAACAAAACAAGTGCATGCATTGTTTTATCTTGAACGCTAAATCTAACCATGATGGTTTAGTAAGTCTTCTGATTGCGATATATTTCGTGTTCGCTTTTGTAATTGCGAGTATATTCAAGAAAATATGTGACGCCATTCAAATGACTTTCGAAGTAAGCATCATTTGTTACATATTATGAGAAGCGGAAAAAAATTAAACGTAAAATTATTCGAAACTTAAAAATGTACATATATGTAAACTAACGTTTACATATTTTCCTTTGTAATACAATAATAAGCCATATATAAAACGTATTGAATATAATATGTTCAGCGAGCTCACTATATATCGATATAAATAGTATTAGGAACAAGTATACATTCTGCTGTCTCTAATTCGTATGCAAGACTAGTAAAATTATAAAAAAATGATGCAACCTATATGATTTTTTTTTATCATCGTTTCTTTCTTTTAAGTATGCACTCTTGGCAATCTAATGCAATTAATAGCTCTAAGAAAGCCTGACCAATCGAACAAAAAAAAAGATCATCAACAAGTCCTGATTTCGAGAATGACGAAGTGCATCGAGATCTTCAAACAAGAATCTATCAAAATTAAATACGGCGAAAATATTTTGATCGCGCCTTGGTGTCCGTTTTCATTAATGTTGCCAAGTATCATTCATATGACGGGCTGATCTTTGAAGGGATTTTATCCAAACGATCAATTGCGTTTGATTAAAAATACTAGCGTTGTCTTATGTGGATAAACTTATTCTTTAACCGAAACAACTGGTTTGAAACTTTATCCATTGATTTAGTTGAACATAATTATCGATTCATTTTGCAAATATGTCATGCAAGCAGGTCTAGAAAAAAGGTCAAGACAGTTAAAACACAACCAGTGCGAACCGATAAGATATATTCCGTGCGTAAACAAGATAGCCATTATGTTGAGTGTCATGATTGAAATATATTTAATTAACCAATCTATGAACAACAACCTGTTTGTGTGTGAGAGCTTGATTTTTGGTTTAATGCGACACTTCACGGATCCCATGTACCTCGCCAAGTTGATTTATCTTATTATTATTGAAAACTCGAAGTTATAGATGTGTTTACGATTGTTTGCATGAAATGTACACATCAACTTTCAAATAAGACTGTAATATTGTACATTCATTAATACAAGTTAATCTAGTAGTGTTGATCAAGCTGGCGTGAATTCATAATGTATTTCGTATTGTAGTATATATAAAGATTGAAGGCGTATTTTAATACAGAAAAAATATCACTCTGTGTTTGCTGAATTATTAAGGAAATAAACAACACAGTTTAAAACAAATAGTCACCTTACAGGTTATAACAACAAAAGCTACGAAGTCATATTTCCAGTACCACATATGACATAATACCAACTAAGTCACATTTTTCCATCAATTTATGTAGATGTTATTTCCTGTATGTAACGTAATACGAACACATTAATTTAGTTTTTCAGAGAATTTCTCATATGCTTTTAAAGAACGTGTGTACAAATCAATTTTGTTTCTATTATAACGCATGATTATAAGATTTATCGCACTATTTTTAAGTCATTTTTACAGACACAACCATAAATTACTGACGGCAAAAAGTAATTTTCTATTACACAATTAAAGGTGTTTTTTTCTTTTCAAACAAATGAAAACATGAGTGCTAAAATGTGACGCGTAAATCGAATATCACAGACAAACGTTTAGCTGTATAATGTCGTAAGAATCTGAAAATAATTACATCGATTAGGACGTAGCTTGCAAAATTAACAGAATACAAAGAGGTATGGTCCATCTTTAAAAGATATTGAACTATATTATAATACCCAAATGCTTTTTAATTGCATTATATGATTTCGAATATAGCTTTCATCATTGAAATAGTGATTTGCTTGTGTATGTATTTCATATATCCTTTTATACGTTATATCTGACGGTAACGAACATAACATTTATACTGATAACGTTTCTGGAGTTACTGTTAAAGCTAAGATACACATGTGTGTTGTTTATTATGTATATGAAACGGTATTATCAATGTGATTGGTCTGTAACGTAAAGACAATTAAAATACGATGTCAGTCTATATCTGACTACTTACCAAGGCGTTTACTGCTTGCGAGTTAAGGTCGACTCGTTCAGTACGTAGTATATTACAATGGAATGTGGCATTTCGTCATATATTAAAACTAAGCTTTTTCGCGTATGTTTATTCGAAAAACAATTGAATTAATTTATATTATAAAGTTGCTGATTGAAATCGAAGCATAAATACAAAAAAAATATATACAAAAATGATTGGATCTTGGTTCATGTTATCCTGGATACTAGAAATTAGAGCAGATGCGACAAACCAAACACAACAAACTAAACCGAGTTAATTGCGATGGTGTTACTATTTTAAGGCATGAAATCATTTTTTTATTTAAACTTGTTTCGCCCGGACTGAACTGGAATTAACTTTAGGCAAATGTGAAGTGCAGCTGCAATAGAAGGAGACACATAGTTATCTTGATTGTGCAGATTATGAAATAGGAAAATGTTTGGTATATGTGCAGACACATATAAAATGTAGACGGTTAATCGAAGAAACAGCTTCCATTATGATTTTGGAATAAGTATTCAGGCCTAGGTCACATGAATTCATTAAAATACTCAAATATATGTACGGTATTATTTTTCCTTTCAGACTTTTACGAGGCTATGGCTTTATTGAGCATTTAACATTACCACAGTGTATCATTAGATACGATACAAGTGATTGTTTTAAAACTTATTTAAATCACACCAACCTCCGCCGAAGACCATATGCGTATAAAGAAAATGCCGGTCCTTATTATTATATAGAGAAAACAATTCCGGTCCTTATGTTATATCTAGAGAAAACAATTCCGGTCCTTATTTATTATCTAGAGAAAATACCAGTATATATGTATAATGGAATTGCACTAAAAAACAGGCTGTTATTGTTAACATAGATGTTGTGAAACACTCGAAATGAACACTTATCAAAAGTTAAAACAAATTAATACATACAATTAATGTTTAATGGTGTAATACATTATAGATTATAAATTGAAGCAGGCAGATGGCATACACCTGAATCTATACCTTTTCAAGAGAGAAAATGTCAACATTGCAATGTTCTTGAGGATGAATACCATTTTTGATTAGAATGTTTCTTATATGATGATTTTATTATCATTGTTTTATAAATATGTACTAAAATAACAAGACAAATATTACCCGAAAAGACCAAACATGATAAAATATATTGATTTAATGCAATCTCATAACACAAGTACCAACATAAACCTAGCCATGTTTGTGAATAAAGCATTTATTCAAAGAAACCTGTATAATTATATGTGTGATAAATTGTGTTTAATTTATTACTCAAACTTGACTTCTCGCTTGTAGATTCGTTTTTTATGCACCCTTTTTAAAAAAGGGGTTATATTGTTTTTGGCCTGTTTGTCTGTCTGTCTGTCTGTCTCTCTGTCATTCTGTCATTATGTCCCATAACTTTAACCTTGCTCATAAAATGAAAACTCTTGTGTCTATGTTCTTTAAACTTCGCATGTGCTTGCATCTCATTGACATCTACAATCAAACATGGTTTGAGATCACTGCTTAAAGGTCAAGGTAACTGTGACCTTTACATTCAAAATATAACCTTGTTTCTAAAAAAGCTGCCATGCAGCTTCAAAGCGCAGTAGGGGGCATTTTGTTTCACAAACACAGCTCTTGTTTTTTATGTTATAATTATAACATTGTTAACTAGATTTTTAATGCTGTCATCAAATTGAAATAGACCTTTTCATGTATTTATACTTTATTTAACAACTTATGAAATGTAATAATGATCACATTTCATGCCTTTATATATAATACTATGAACACGTGAACTCATGGACTGTATGTCTATTGTATATTGAATACACCATATAAAACAAACTATTTATGTATTTTTTTAAAATAGTGGATACACTTTAAAACTTAAATATTCTACACATTTAGTTAGCTGTTGAAAATAGAACAGAACCATGCGACTTGTAAAGATTGCCGAAAACTTGGACCGGCATATGTGCCTTTTGTCTATTTATTGAAAGTCATCATTTCATGTCATATTATGGCACCATATATATTTTATGAAGTTGAAATAGTTATCACACAACACACTGAATTAATTAATACAATGTTAATGTTTATATGAATCTCGAACTTTCGTTCACAAAATAATATTTGCGATTGATCAGCCACACATGTTCGGTTAAGAACAAGGCGTGCATTGACCTACCGCTCTAATTATGTATAAGATAATATAACATGCTGTGGTGTTCCTAAGGGTCATATCGCATGATTTTAATCAGTTACGTTGTTGTCCACGAACCCGCTGGGTTATTGGAATGCGATGGCATACAATGAACGACTGCGTTACAATACAATGGTACAGCATAGTATTGTAGTATTACTTTTATTATATACCTTATAACAATCTAAACTATTCGAAAATACTCATGAAAACAACGATTGTATTGAAAACGGTACATTTACACAAAATAAATACAAATCACATGTTGTGAAACGAATACATTTCACGACTTTCACAATTCAAACGTATATTGAGAGTATAAACGATATATTTGGGTTTCGGAATGTTCAGAATATTAACGACTTATAACAAATAAAAGTAGTCTGCTTTTCAAGCCGTTGAATACGGAAACGGGATTTCTCATGGTGAAATGCTTAATGCCTATCAAGTAGCTTGTATTATGTATTGTTCCGAAACTTTGGAAATGCGAGAAGCTTTACAATTCTTTTAGCGATTAATTTGGATTTACTGAAGGCAGCTTAACAAGTGATTAATAATTCAAAACCGGCATAAATTACTTTGATACTCCTCCTTACTACAGGAGCAGATACTGAATAGTTGTCTTGTTCGTAATTCGGTGGCACGCGCTCTTTGTTGGTGATAAGCTCTAGCGTTAATTTCCTGTTTTCTTTCCGATCGAATTAACTCCTTTTTAATGAACATTGACACAGAATTCGGTTTGTCGGATCATTGTTATTTCTCTACGTTGAATAATAATGCCAAATGAAATAAAACACTAGACCGGAAACATCTAATGGTTTTACTAAAATCTAAATGCGATGCCATGATACTAAACGTGTTTCATATCAGACTGTTGCAATTTTTCTTACTAATAGTTAATCTCATCGACCTATGCAAATGGGGCTTGAGGACGTAATACTTTACCATGAGAGTCGACTTATTATATGTTTCTATGAAATTATATGTTTTAAGACATGGATTTAGAGAACATATATATACAACTAATTATGCAGATCAATACATGATTTGATTTTGCAATCGATTTTGTATGCCATGTTTTGTAGTTCAGAGAAGTATATAACACGGAAATTAATTTTTAAAAGGCACATTTGCAACATGTCACGATAACGATACATATTGTTGGCTTCTGAGTTTAAATTTAACAATATGTTTTTTGTTTAATAAATAGTAATAACAAAAATATATAACATTTAATAAGTATATCTTGTGGGGTTTGGGGCTCCTTAGACACTGATTAAACCCCGCATTGGATTAAACGCTTTACGGTGGTGACCCCAGTTATCTTCATGTGTGCTTTTCTGTATGCATTTATAGTGTCCAGTTCGTTTAGTTCGTGTCTCCTTTAATGTGTTATTGGTTTTTTGCCATATATTAAATAACACATGCTATAATGATGTTGTTCTACTGCTAGTACTTCTGAAGTTTCACTGTGTGTTCAATTACATACACACGAAACAGAAGATCAAAGTAAACAATTACACAACACGAATAAAGCAACATATATTCTGTTTAAACAGTCAGTTAAATCATATAACTTACAAATATGTGTTAATTCTCATTCAGGCGGACGGTAAACTACCCTAGTCAATTTCTCGGGAATGGCATAAGTGCAATTTTGTTTGCACTATAACCGTCGTATCATTGCGTGGAGGTTAGCGCATTATGATTGGTTTTTTGCGAGTTCTGCGAATTGCTTTATCATGTCCGTGCCGCCTTTGCACACCACTCTCGAACCATTTTACTAATGAAAGCTCTGTGTACAGTTAACCCGAAGGCGGAGAAAATCGGTGCGAACAATTCGATTGTCCGCTTCATCGGAAATGTTGGTAACAGTCGTCCCCGATAAACAACAAGACCAATAACCTGCTCTGTAGTTGTATTCAATCATCAAATTTGTATACTTGAACACATATTTAACTAAAAGGTTGAAATAATTAAATATATTATATTTGATAAAAAAAGACAATCGTACTAAATTGCAAATGCAAGTTTGAATGTCAAGGAAAAGTTCTTGTTTAACGTTTTTCTGTTTGCCTTTTAAAGTATACAAATACTATAAAAAAATACGTGCATGTTGTACTCGCTTGTTTTAATGAAAAAGTCGAGTATTTTGCTAGTTATTTTAGGGTCGTTAGTGATTTTTCAAAGGAAGCGCTATAGTTAAAATGTTAATCTCATCTTTTTCTTTATATGCAATTTTCTTTTACATATTTTTGTTGGGTACGACTGGTCCAGGAAAGGGAAAAGTGGTGTTGATAAAATAACAGCACTGTTATTGGAACTATGTCTTCCATGACTCATTTGCACTTACAATGGAACTATCCAATACTGTTTGCGGCTTATAAGACATGCGATGTTAATGTCGACAATTTGATTCGGATACACATTTCGAACAACACGAATACTAGGATATGGTCAGAACGTGTTCGTTGTTGAAGCTAATTGAACGCTTTGTTTAACAATCTCGTGTATTTCTGAGTAAACATATGTCTGTAAATATTCTAGACACATTTGAATGTGTCCAGAAAAGTAAATAACGATTGTCTCGATTGAAAATATATATTAATCTGATTTAAATTATATTTTGCCTACCGTGAAACGAATATAATTAAGATCGAACTTTGTTCTACCAAAAATAATTCTTTACAGTTGCAAAGACAATATTTCTATTGTTATAATAATAAGGTTACGGTAAGAAGAAGAAAACTCCTGACAGTGTGTCTTGGGTTTCATTATTACAATATTTAATAATATTTTCTCTGACATGGTCGCACGAATCCTACGGAAGTTTATTTTATGAGTTTTTTTTTCATAAGATTTACCAAATGCATTTATTTTTATGGTTGATGCTCCCTTTTTATGTCACTGAGCGCTGACATGAGTGTTTTGTTACAGTCAATTTGTGATACACTATATAAATTATGAGAATAAATATAGCAATTTGCTCCCGGAAGATAACAGATTGTGCTCTTTGGTTTTTGCTCCCGGAAGATTACATATAGTGCTAAAAGGGTGCGATAATATATAGCAGATCATGCTGAAGAGCTGCTCTATTGTGAAATGTTGTGAAATGTTAACGGCCTAAGACCTGGGATGTTTACCTGGGATGTAAACTATACATTTGTGATCGCTTGCTATAATGAGATTCGGTTGAAGGGACTGGACGTATTCCCGTCTACGTATTGGTGGATTAATATTGGTGGGATGTGGTGGTGATTGGATTACATTTCCTTTAATTAATTGTATTTTATATTTTACTACATGTAGTGTGTTATTTCTGATATAAGTTTACAAGTAATCCAAACTCAAATGTGCATTTTTTTATAGCAAGTTTCATCCCGTTTTGGTAGATTGCAACTGACTTGTATCATAATACGTATTAAATTAACGCTAGTAGTGTCAGGAGGTAAAATATTGGTAAACAGACGGCCTCGCATCTTCTGTCGTTCTTCAATAGCTCGGGAATTGCCTCTCCTTCTCAGCGTTCTCTCTTTTGACAATATGTTACCTCATCGACCTTTCTTCATCTTTCTTTGTACGATCGGCATACATTTTTAGTCTAACGCGATACAGAACTCTTCAACTCGTCATTTTCGTGGAGCTTTCTGCTTTCGGACATGAAAAAGCCTAGCCGAGTCAATATCATTGATATACATAATTGTCAACATGATTGCCGATAATTATTCTTACTTGAAATTAACAGGGTATTTAAAAAAAATGTTTTCATGGGCATAATTAGTTTCATACTAAAAACATACTACCTCCCTTCATGTTTTATTATATTGATATAAATATTATAGACTATAAAATAACAATAATTAATTTTGTGCAGGAAAGTGAACAACCATGCTCTGCAAAAGCAGTAAGTAATATACAGATATGAAATGTGAGTAATGATACAGTGGTTTTCAAATCCCAACCCACACTAATCACATTGCATACAGATAAGAATTTGTGTATTGCGCATGTTAATTACATAACCCATGGTGATGCTGTGATCAATGCAATAACTGACATACGAGTTAAGAAGGCGTTTCTACTGACGAACGTCATAACATATTGCAATCTTTATAACTGATCATCGCAAAAGGTAGACGCATATTGGTTGATGTATTAACTTAAATGCAAATCATGTATGTAAACATACAACACAAAAAAATACATCCTTTTTAATGTTGACATTTCATTTTCTCAGGCTTTAAACAAGACAAGAGATACGGTGAGTATGAAGATACAAATTAAAAAATAAAACATAATTTTATGTGACCTTTTTCAATTTAGGCTTAAATTTTAGAATGTTCTTTATTCACATGCTAACTGATAAAACATAAGGTAACGCGATATTGGTTGCTATCTACTTTAAATAACCAATGATATAATTGATTTAATTTTATTTTAAGACTTTAATTATTTTTTCTCAGACACTCAAGTTATTGTTAACGCCTAAAGAAAATAATTTTTCATTACTTGTTTAATTTATCATTGTCTTTCCTGTCAATTAAACAATATAATCAAGGATTAGGGCACAACGTGTTGCAAAGTCAAGAGCTGATTTAGCCTTAATTAAGTTAAAATTATGATTGTCATATACATATTATATACATGCTGCAATTTGTGTGACACATACTTCGTTTTAGTTGATAATGTAACAAATGACTTTTAAAAGCACAATGAAGTGGCAATTTACAAAACATAAGAATACTTTTACCTATGGAATCAACACATAGTTAATAATGAGTCGTGAAATAATTAACAAGACTTAAATGTTCGTGAAAATGATAATGCATAGTTTTAACATTAATCAAATACTTTGTTTCTATGAGCATATTGTACATTTTACACGGTGCCACTGAAACTGGTTCCGTTAACAATTTATTACGAAATAGCGACAATGGAAACGAATGCAAAGTACAACCTTTTTTTCAAAACAAGCATGATTTGTGGATATGAAAAAAATTAGTTGCACATGTCCGTCCGTCCGTCATTGAATGTTTTCGTCAGTCGGATTTTTCAACTTTTTGCAAACATTGGCATGTTTTACTTGTGTCATTATTTGTTTTCACAGTTAATTAGTGCTGTCAAAACTCTTGCAGTTTCTCTTTGTTTTCCTCTGCTGTTTTGTTTGGGATCGTCATGTGTAAGTTTGTTTTTGCAGGTAGTCAAAATGTTCATGGATAGCATTTTAATGGTTGGTATAATTGGATTGTAAGTGTCGTTTTAAACATTATTGCAGTCATATTGACGCTGTTAGTAAACATAACTATACAACATACAGTTGTAATTAGCGGACTTAATTTGTTGCCATGTCTTAAAACATATTTCTTTTTTTCTTTTCTTGTAACTGAAAAGTAAAGTTTTATTTTAGTAGTAAAAGCATGGCGGTAGAGATATATCCATGAACAATCTCCACATATTTATTATACAACGCTAGGATTCGAACTTGAAATACTCAAAGTGAAATCCCAGTGATCTTCTTACCGCTGTAGTCGGTTCCGAATAGAAGATACAGCTTGCAATACGTGCTTGACTGTCATAAACAAATAATTGAGCCGGTTCATTTCTAATTGAATGTCAAATGTGTGTAAGCTGAAAATCGAATTGGTTTAAACGGAACATAAACTTAACTTGAACTCGTTCTTCATATTTTTGTTTTCTTTTTTTGTAATTCCTTTTTTTTTATTTCCATCGTCCATCGTAAACATGATACATTTTGCATATACCATATTATGTTTAAAATATACAAACAAATCATGTGTTTTAATATATGTTTGTATAAATAACACACACGCAATAAGAGTCAGTAATTATAATGTATATTCGTACATATGCATAAAGGTGAACCACCACAACCATATATCATTATTTAGCATGTGTTCATTTGACTTATCATAAATTCACTCGTGACGAAGGTAAGGCGCCGAACAGACATAAACAAACCAGTGTCATGGTTCAGGCATGTTCAAATGTTATCTGTTCTTTATTGCAATATCGCAATTTAATTGTGATTATTCAAAAAAAGAATGAGGTTGTCTACATACACTTGTGATGGCAAAATGTTCAATAACAGCACTTGGGTCTTGTTAGTAAATGTGAATATTGTTATATCATTTATTAGTATTGTATTGTTAAGGATTGACCTTGTTCTAAATTTTCATTCGAGTTCAGTGGTAACATATTTGCAATTTAAACATTGTTAATGTTTTACCTCTACCACTTGGAATAGCGGGTGTGAAGATTGAATCTGTATACTTAAAGTTGTTTTCCACCAGGTTAGTAAATCGATTTCACAGTGCATAACTCCTCTGTACGTATCGCGCTGAACCAATGCCCAGCATAGACATATTCCTCACATCCGAATCCTCTCTCTGTCGTCGACAGCACGTACTACAAAATAATCTTTTGAACTGACACCAGAAAATTGCGTTAAATATACAGTAAATCACAAAATTCACAGCCGAATTGATCAATAGTAAAAGGTCAGTAATTTCACGTATTCCTCTCGCGAGAAAGTTTTCTTCCAAATAACCCAGGCCGAAGAATGTAGACATAATTGTATCCGGGGTGATGCAAAGCAGGAACACGAGTATAACAACAACCAGCATTGAAGTAATTTTATGTTTCTTCGTGGCTTTTCTTCGGAAAATACGGCATTTGCGTAACCCGTTCAAAATACAGGTGTTAAGGATTATTAAAATCGCCAAAGGTATGATTGAGCGCATTAGATTCTGAAACCATGTGTATATGTCAGTAAATATTTGATTTTGCCACAATTCTGTTACTACAACAACATACTGATACGTGTCTGTTTCGTTATCCAGACGATGCTCTGTTCTGTATCGCATTGCATAAGGTACAGCTAACACAGCCATAATAATAAAAACGGACGCTGACACGATTCGGGCTTTGTGAAGGTTGCAGAACAATTTGGCCTTTGTTGGATGACATATATACACATATCGTTCCACTGCAACCGATACGGTTAACCAAGCCGATATGCACAAAGATGCGTTGAAAACGTAATGAGCATACGGGTATAAAAACCCGTAGGCTTTATTTGCGGTTGGCGAATCTATCTGGAACAACAAAACAACCATGAAATATAAGAAGTCACACAGTAACTTGATCAAATCCGAGATTGCCAAGGCAAACAGGTATGTGTTTGTTGAAGAGCGCATTTGCCGCTGCGACATCACTATGATAGACATGATGTTGCCGGTAATTCCAAACACGCAGACGATCGGATAGAACACGAGTCCAGTGATGAACCGCGCTCGTAGGTAGAATGTTTCGTACTGATTGTACGATTTGAAAGTATCGTATCAAGGAAAATTCAGGCCGTTTAGTTCGGACATGTTCCCAACACCAGTCGCCAAATATGCCATAGACGCGTCAGTCAGGTGCGATATCTGTCGTGAATAAAAATAAATACAGCAATTAAAAATAAAATATGTAAACGCTACATTAAACATTTGATTGTAAAATGATTTTTATAAAATTAAATATTAATGTATTGCTTTCTTAAAATCAGATGATACCTTTTTTCCTCGAGAATAAATAAAGATCAATTTCTTACAACACTATTAAATAGTGTCGGTTAAATACACACTACCAAATGGTTTCTTAATAGCAACTTCTTCTTATATAAACCCAAAGGAGTCATTATATAAACTTAATGGAATGCCATAGGTGTGCATACACATTGTCAACTACTCATAGACTTAAGAGGGTCTTCAGCTTTGAATCTTACTCTGAAGATGAGATAGACACCTATCATTTAACGTAGGTGGAACACGAGGACAAAAGACATATGCAATGTATATGCAGATCATCCCGGTGTTTCGTATATTTAACAATTACTTAAATAAAGTTTAAATATATATCATAATAACAAAAATAACAGCCCTCAAGCTTAGTTTCAAATATGTATGGTCTTAAATGATTGACATTGTGTAAAATCGTGAACAAGCATAACACGTTAAAACTAAGCTTACATGATCGCATAACTCTATTCCAAACATAAAACATCAATGGGATTACACTAAAAAACAGATTGATGTTTTTTGTGTTTTCGTTTTTGTTTGTCATGAATCTTACCTAATCACATAACGTGTGGTTATAAAGGATCAGTGGAATAAGTTGAACATTGGTGCTTGTTTGCTTGTTTATTTTGTGGAAAGGTCATTCACGTTTATAATAATGTGTGAATAAATCCTTTACTCGAACAACGTATTAATATTTAACTTTTTGTTTCTTCAATACTCGATGTATATATATTTATTGGTTTTAAATTGTCATATATATCGTTTGCAATTGAGCAAAAATATTTTTGTTTTGTCTACCAAAATTGATTAAATAAATGCAACAGCATACCATAAAAAACCATCACCCGCACAATGCGCATGCATAAGTACAGGGCATTTAACGGCAAATGCAAATCATTAACGTTTACAATGGATGCGAGTTCCTAAAATGCGGTTTAAATTTAGCACAATATTTACATGAAACATACATTGATAAGCGTACCATGTAATATATCATGACGTTTGCAATCAAATGACTATGATGTGTTAAGTATAGTACACAATCAAAGACATAATATTTATCTATCATGGAATGTTGTCAAATAACCCATGGTTAGGAGTGTAGATGCATTACAATTAAATCACGACACCTTTTGATCCTTGTTCAATGACTGTTCTTAACGATTTTGTTTTAGCGCTTTTTTCTACCATTTTGAAACCATTAGGCCCGCCCATATTTATTGCTAAATAGTCAGCATCTAATGTCCTTCTTTTTGTATAAAGGCAAGTCGCCTATCGTATAAGAATTTAAGATGAATATGAACAAAGACACTTCGGGCAATACTGTGCGTTTATTTGCGGATCATAATTATAGGTTATTAGACGTTTCACTGTACAATACGGAGATATATTTGGACGAGCATACAGTTTGAAGTCTTATTGGACGAGCCGTTAGGCGAGTCCAATACGACTTCAAACTGTGTGCTAGTCCAAATATATCACGTATTGTACAGTTGAAACGTCTAATAAGCTTTTATTCTATATCCCTATTACCAAACCAGCTTTCCGTATTTTTATTTTCATTCATTGATTACGAAATTTATGACGTATCTCGTGTGACGTCATTTCTCTGACGAAACATACTAGTATTGAACGAATCCAAAAGGCAAAACGTATTTCGGATTGTGTGTTTGCCATGCATAATTGTTAACTTCGATAGGAATAAAACAACTCGCTCTGACAGGATAACAAATTCGTAAATTGTGTTTTGGGTCAGAATGGTTAGCATGTGATACAAACGCAGTATGGTTTAAAATACATTTCGATAAATGGATGGAAGAACAGAAAATGGAAAATAGAATGTAACTTAATTGTTATTAGGCTAGCATTGGATTAATGTTGTCATTGAGGTAAATAAAATTGATTTTTTGTTTTGCTGTTGCATATTTGTTTTCTTTTTCTAACAATAACAATATCACTTGCTTTTGCATTTTTTTTTTACATTTCTAACAATAAAAATAAATTAAATATCACGTTCTCGATTCGTTTTCTTTTATTTCCTCTCATATTTTCAATAGGAAAGTATTAAAAGGAGACATACAATCTAAATATCGCCTGTGTGAATCGATTTTTGTACATTCGGATACTTTTTCTCGGTAACGGCTTTTATCGTTATAAAAACAATTACTTAGTGCACTTGTACTCAACTGTCCAATATGGAAAAAATACAGACTTTTTTGATCCAATACCGGAATATATTGGACGGTCACGTGGTACATATGAAGAATGCCCATTGTGTGAATTTCTTGGATATAGAATAATGAAATATATTGAATTAAATTGAGAATATTAACATTACACAAGAGCATTTAAACGACACATACGCCACAGCAAACTATGCGAATTGCTAATAGTAAATAGGTAATCAGATAAATAACCAGTGAGCAGTATATCTGGTTATATATACATTGTTAACTTTTTACTATTAGC
>VMBQ01014761.1:0-13346 GCA_007657795.1 Dreissena rostriformis | reverse complement strand
TACTATTATTTAAATTTAATAAGAAGTTAATAACGAAAAAATTAAAAAGGTTACTTTGCGTTGCCATGTTTCTCGTATAAGCAGCTAGTGCAAGTAAGTTATTTATGTTAATTGAATGGCAACGACCTAAACACCACGAAGCAACGAGATGTTTAGTGCGAGACCCAAAATAAAGAGATATATCTTTTGACATATTCTGACTTTCATGAACTTAAGTGACAAAATAAGACATACGTTTTGACCAGTAGGGTAACATGTTACATTTGATGAATTCTGGTCGACCCTTGTTCCCGATATGGACAAAATAAATCAGAAATAGTATTAACCCACTTGGTCATGTTCAGATTAAGTATGATAGCGACGTCCATAAATAACGCGACGTATATGCTAGCTGCGGGCTATAGGCCAACTTTCTTTTTATGGATGTTATCGTGTGATTTTAAGAATGTTGCTGTTTACAGTGGGGTTAAGTTCATGGTCTAAAATCTAAATATCAGCCGCATTATGGGACAACGGGGCTCAATGCATGTGCGTTTAGTGTCGCCCCATATTAGCCTGTGCAGTCTTCACTGGCTTATAAGGGACAACACTTTCCGCCTTGGAAGGATTGTTGATTAGAAGAGACTTCCAATAAATAAAAAAAATCATTAGAGCGAAAGTGTCGTTCCTGATTAGCCTGTGTAAACTGCACAGGCTAGTCTGGGACGACACTTTTCGCACTTGCACTACGCCCCGTTTTTCACAGAGCGCGTCTCAAACATAATGATCAATCTTTCATGTTTTGCAGCATTGAATGATGATGAAAATAATTGTGTTTAAATTGTGCATACTGTCGATGTGAATTTCATTTCTGCATTTCGAGGAACATGCGTTTGTGTCATCGTGAATTGACCAGTTTGTCAATTATTTTACATTATAATCTATCAATATTATAGTTACCCATCATTCATATAACATCCCCGTCACTGTCCTGTTTAATTATTATAGTTGATCATCAGTCTTGCAACACCTTCGTCGCTGTCTTGTTTGATTGCGGTTAAACTAGACGGGGAAAATGTGTACGTTTGCTATAATTATAATTACCTGTTATCAAAGCAGATTTTGTTCCTGTTATTTATCACTGCCTTTTTTATATGAAGGTTATTTTGTAAGTTATTTTTTTTTAACGGTAGTCTGTATTTATCTCAATAAATAACGAGTTTGAGTAATTAGTGGACACGCATGCGAACATGAACTCGAAACTTACTGATTGGATGAATATGTGTGCAATTTAATCATTTCTGCAATGTTAACGAGTAGGTTTTTTTGCATGCAATGCAGCGTTGAGTATGATCGTTAAACTACGAGCAGCGACAATCATGAGACGCGCTCTTGGAAAACAGGGCTTAATGCATGTTCGTAAAGTATCGTCACAGATTAACCTGTGAAGTCCGCAAAGGCTAATCAGTGACGACACTTTCCGCTGAAATGTAATTTTTCGTTTAAAAGAAGTCTCTTCTAAACAAAATCCAGACTTAGCGGACAGGTTCGTTCCTGATAAGCCTGTGTGGTTCTTAAGGCTCGTGCATTAAGCCCCGTTATCCCAGAGCGAGGCTAAAAAAAAATAACTTTTAGGATCGGTCTTTGTCCGTCGTCTGTCCGTCCGTCGTCCGTCCACATTGGTTTGTAAACACTCTAGAGGCAACATTTCTTGTCCGATCTTCATGAAACTTGGTCAGAAGATTTGTCCTAATAATACCTCGATCGAGTTTGAAACTGGGTCATGCTGGGTCAACCTTGTAAACACTGTAGAAGTCACATTTCATGTCCAATCTTCATGTAACTTTGTCAAAATGTTTGTCTTAATGATATGTTGGTTGAGTTTAAAAGTGGTTCCGGTCCGTTGAAAAACATGGCCGCCAGTGGGCGGGGCAGTTGTCCTTATTTGGCTATAGAGAAACCTTGTGAACACTCTAGAAGTCACAATTTTTGCCCAATCATCATGAAACTTGGTCAAAACATTGGTTTTATTGATATCTCGGACGAGTTCGAAAATGGTCCAGATCGGTGAAAAAACATGGCCACCAGGGGGCGGGGCAGTTTTCTCAATATGTATATAGCGAAAACACGTGAAAACTCTAGAAGTCACATTTTTGGTCCAATCTTCATGAAATTTGGCCAGAACATTTGAGTTAATATCGAAAATGGTTCCGGTCCGTTGAAAACATGGCTGCCAGGGGGACGAGGCAGTTTTCCTTATATTTATATAGTAAAAAAGGCTTGTTAACAGTCAAGAAGTAATATAATTTTTGCCCAATCATCATGAAACTTGGTCAAAACATTGGTTTTATTGATATAGCTCGGACGAGTTCGAAAATGGTCCAGATCGGTGAAAAAACATGGCCGCCAGTTGTCGGGGCAGTTTTCTCTATATGTACATGTACATTGTATAATAATATTGAAAACATTTGAAAACAATTTTCATAAAATTTGGTCAGAACATTTGTTTCCTACGAGAGTTGAGTTCGAAAATGGTTCCGGTCCGTTGAAAAACATGGCTGCCAGGGGGGGGGGCGCTTTTTCATTATATTTATATATTAAAAAAAGCTTGTAAACACTCTAGAAGTCACATGAAACTTGGTGAAAACATTGGTTTTATTTATGTCTCAGATCTATGAGTTAAAATGGTCCCGCATGGTCAAAAAACATGGCCGCCAGGGTGGGGTGGGGCAGTTTTCCTTATATGACTATAGAGAAACCTTGTGAACACTCTTGAAGTCACATTTTTTGCCCAATCATCATGAAACTTAGTCAAGACATTGGTTTCATTGATATCTCGGAAAAGTTGGAAAATGGCTCAGATCGGTGAGGTTTTAGGATCGGTCTTTGCCCGTCGTCCGTCCGTCCGTCCACATTTGGTTTGTAAACACTCAAGCATTCACATTTCTTAAGCATTCTTTATCAAAGTTGCTGAGAAGCTATATGGCCACAATATCTCAGTCAAGTTTAAATTGAGCAAAATCGCATAATACCGGTAAATGCCAGAATTATATCCCTTAGATTTTCAAAATTTTCATTATATTATACAAAACCCTTATAAATATTCTAGAGGTCACAATTTTGTTCCAGATTTTATGAATCTTGGGCATTATATTTATTTTTGTAAGCAAAGTTTGATATTTGGTCATGAGGGGTCAAAATATAGGTCACCAGGTCAAATCTTACAAAAACCTCGTAAACACTCCATACGCCAGAGTTTTGGTTTTATAATGATGAAACTTGACCAGGATGTTTGTCCGGACAATATCTAGGTCAAGTTTGACGTTTGGTATTGTGGGGACAAAATCTAGCTCATGGGGTCTAATCTTACAAAAACCTTGTTAACACACTAGAGGCCATAGTTTTGGTCTAATAATGATGATACTTGACCAGAATGTCTTTCTTGATGATATCTAGGCAAAGTTTGACATTGGGTCATGTGGGGTCAAAATCTTGGTCACGAGGTTCAAATCTTACAAAAATCGTGTAAAGACTCAAGGCCCATAATGTTTGATCCAATAATGATGATACTTTAGGAGGAAGTTTGTTAGGGCAATATTTAGGCAAAGTTTAACATTTGGGTCATGTGGGGTCAAAATCTAGGTCACCAGGTCAAAGCTTGAAAAACCTTGTTAATCTTTAACCACAAAGCACGCATCTTTGATATTTAATATGTGACACAGATTGTTCAAATCATGCCACTGGCCAAGCTCATTTCACAGGTGAGCGACCTAGGGCCATCTTGGCCCTCTTGTTTTTGTTTTTGCCCGACGTACGACCCGCTGATTCATTCCCACTTGCTTTTACTGATAAGGTATGTTTTATGAAGATAAAGCATGATCAATGTTAATGTCAAGTCAAAAGGTAAACACTTGACGGGCACCTTTCGACTACGAGCTATATTAGGATGGAATGTAGCCCGAAATAGTCGTGAATAGACTGTACATGTTAAGTTTATGGAGCCCTGTGCATCTTATTACTAACGAGGTCCGGTTAAGTTGACATTGCATCTGCCTTTAGATTAGAATCTCATAAATACCATTGTGTGCATACCGTGATGTGATAACGTTATTGTTATATGTGTACTTAGCCGAATAACACATTGTAAATGTTTGCGATTCAACTGCACCAGTAAACAGCCCGGAAAATTCGTGCAAGTGCTGATTACTTACGGGCTGTATGGGACTCACACCCACGACCGTTGCCCGGATTCACCAATCAATTCTCTAGCGTTTGAGTACATTTATCATTCTACTGGCGATAATGTCCTTAACAGAATGTTCTAAATGAAGAATGATGTAGGTAGAGACAGTTAATGCAAAGTTTGAAATCACAGAAAAGTGGAAATAAAGAGTACATATAATTATTGTTTGGGGAATACGGTTACNTCTAGGCTGTTATCTATACCAAATGCAGACATGCAAGGAATAAATATGCAGGACGTAACGAGAGGCGGACAACTATTATATGTATCATGCGTGGTTCAATAAACAAACGAGCTTCGAATACTGATACGGGGTATTCAGCTGCAAGAATGCACGGCGCAATTATTTGTGGGCATTGATCCAAGATGTTTATATCGATGAATACATATCAAGATGTTTTGATGCCATATTTGGCATGCCACTTGTTTACCAAAGACCACGAACGCTGACATGTTATTTTTATCGTAAATATTTACATAGATCTATTAACACTAGAAGCAACTGTCGATACGGTTTATTTTCGCTTAATGTATCTTTGTCTTGATCGCATGCAAACACTGTCGGAAAACAATTGTGGAGCGTCGTGAGAAAACCGGGCAAAATGCTTGTGCGTAAATTGTCATCCCAGATTAGCCTGTGCAGTCCGCACAGGCTAATCAGGGACGACAATTTCCGCTTTTATGGTATAAATTGTTTAAATGATGTCTCTGCTTGGCGAAAATCCAGTTTAGGCGGAAAGTGTCGTCCCTAATTAGCCTGTGCGGACTGCACAGGCTAATCTGGGATGACACTTTACGCACAAGCATTTTGCCCGGTTTTCTCACGACGCTCCACAATTGTTTTCCGACAGTGTTTGCATGCGATCAAGACAAAGATACATTAAGCGAAAATAAACCGTATCGACAGTTGCTTCTAGTGTTAATAGATCTATGTAAATATTTACGATAAAAATAACATGTCAGCGTTCGTGGTCTTTGGTAAACAAGTGGCATGCCAAATATGGCATCAAAACATCTTGATATGTATTCATCGATATAAACATCTTGGATCAATGCCCACAAATAATTGCGCCGTGCATTCTTGCAGCTGAATACCCCGTATCAGTATTCGAAGCTCGTTTGTTTATTGAACCACGCATGATACATATAATAGTTGTCCGCCTCTCGTTACGTCCTGCATATTTATTCCTTGCATGTCTGCATTTGGTATAGATAACAGCCTGGACTGAATGTGAACTTAAGAACACAATAAGAGTATTTAAGACACAGCCGTTCGGAACAACACATTTCTATGGAATATCTAGAATTATTCGTCAATCATTTTAATGCGCAAGCATTGTTCTTTCCAAACAAATCTGCCTTGGAAATCGTATTACCGGTAAACACTTATTTTAGAGAAAGTTTGATCGCTAACCGAAAATCAAGCAATTGTCCACCATTTAATGAACGAACGTTTAGCGCGAACGGTGATTTCCCTTTAACCCTTTTAGCGCTGGAACCGAATTTTAAAGGCCTTTGCAAACAGTTTGGATCCAGATGAGACGCTACAGAACGTGGCGTCTCATCAGGATCCAAACTGTTTGCTATTCTGATAGTATTCTTTGGCAAAAAAATCGAAGAAAATGCCAATTTTAGAAATTCAGCAGACGACAAATTTCCCAGCATGCTAAGGGTTAAGGAGCGTTTTAGCGCGGATAGCGATGCTCTTTTAAGCAACGCTGATCATCAAGCGAATGTTTCATCGTCCTTTGAAAAGATGCCACTTCATCAATCATTCTGTTTCTAAAAACAGCAACATAAATAGTGTTTTCGAATGCAACTGTTTGGGCATCGTTTCTTATAGCCTCACTATTACGAGATGCGAACTAGTCATCGGATGTGTCTCATCATGTTATTGTCGATTACCAATCGATATATCCCTTCTTTCATTCACGTTAATGATTTTATTACAAACAAGGTATTGAGTGCTATTACTCATGTTGCCCTTGGAATCTTTAAGGTCGAATCGATCAATCGTTGCATCATCCATTTAAGTTCCAATGTTGCCTTATTTGTCGATCAATTAACAATTTTTTAGTATTGTTAGATTAGGAAATAAGCCAAAAGTGCGTTTTTCCGAGTTGTTTAACAGCGATATTACGACAACAATGTACATATTGTATTTTCCAAAAACAACGTAGCGAATTGTTCATAAACAACGAAAATGCGAAAAATATGTCGATCTCTAACATGATGTAACAGACAATGAGCCATGTTCTTGGAAAACTGGGCTTAATGCATGTGCGTAAAGTGTCGTGCCAAATTAGCCTGTGCAGTTCGAACAGTCTTAACAGGGAAAACACTTTCGGCTTAGACTTGATTATCATTAAGCCCAGTCTTCCCAGAACGAGGCTCACATGTTAACGTGTCCTTGCTCTACATGCAGTCTGAACACAGAGTCCTTGTCGAACTTCTGAAGGTTACGATCCTGGCCCACCGCCAGGTGGCTTCAACAATGGCTCGTATCGAGTTTATCTATTATCATCACTAACACACTTTGGCACTCGACGAATACGATCTGGCGGGCGGTTCGATCGTTAGTTGGTGGGTGTTTTTTTGCGTCGCAGAGTTTTGCATTGACTAGCATGCATTCAACGCATTGTGCATTTTGATGTGTTTGTAAATACTGCATAGTGGAGCTCCGCGCAACTGTTGTGGTGGGTTGTAATATTTTACGCAAGCTGTCTTAACGTAAAAGTAATTGATTTTGCTCTTGTATTTATCATATACAATAAAAATACATGTTATTTGTTGGAATGTTTTATCTGCTATCAGCAGTTCTCATACAAACTATCTTTTAATTGCACTTCATATGTGTACCGTGTTATTCTATAAATTTATAAATATAAATTTAACGATCAATATATCGTATTGCATCATCGGCCCTAAGCCTGCTTCATTTGTCTGATCGAATCGATTTCTATCAAATAAGTGAGAATAAGATACGCATCATATATAGTGTCTCCACGTGGTTTGTGGGTGTTTACTGTCTCTACGTGGTTTGTTGATGTTTTCTGTCTATAGGTGGTTTGTTTACGCCGATTTTTTTTTAAGTTCGTATAAACAAGTGTGTATTAAATGAATGGATGTTAAAAAAAAAGTAGTTTTTTATCGCTTAATTTTTCAACCGTTATAGAAAATTGTTCAGCTTGGTCATGTATCGTATTACATAAAGCGTATTGAAACTCACAGTTCAGATTTGAATTTTTGTTTTATGACAGACAGACAGACAGACAGTTTATTCAGACTTATACAACAGTACATCGTCTAAATACTCAACTATACACAATATTTTCTGCCACGTGAATACGACTTACAACATAATCGTGTATAACATAAACAGTCGCTTACAAATCAACACAATCTATGACAAGAACACGTAAGTTCTATCTAGGGGTGAGGGAATCTATTAAACAGTATTATTTAGGATTGTATTTGTTATTACTAAAGCTGTTCTTTATGTTAGTTTGTTGTTGTTTTTCGTTGTTGAGAGAAACATGTGATAATGATACTGTTGTTGTTGCTCGTAATATTAGCATTGTTTTATAACCATTTAAAGAGATAATATTGCCAATACACAATCTTGTAAAAATAAGTAATACCTATTCGCTTCTTAAATTGTTCTCCAACGTTAAGGTTAGACTGAACACTTAGCGTTATCAATACTCGAACGCCTTTGACATTCATTGAAGTGTTGTAAACATTCGGATGCCAACAATTCGGATACCAATCTGAAAATGTCAACGGTTCGTTTGTTTTTGATCGCTGATAGATCGAACATTTTGTTATCGGACGCAGACTGTGAATCCGTATTGAATAGGATTGAATCCCCTGCCTTGTTAAGGGGCGGTGTTAACGAACATAATTGACAAAAAAAATATCAAAACGTGCGTGGTGTCCCCACCCGCACGTCACTCCAGATTTTATCAGTTTATTGGAATTCTCGTCCTATTCTTACAGTGAACAATTTTAAACATATTAAATACAATTAGATGGTTATTCAGATTGTGTTCACGTGTTATTGAATACCGATTAACGACCCAAAGGACGAATGATTAGGTTTTATTGAGAAGCAGTATTATTGTTCCTTGTTATATTCATCGTCGTCTTTCTGCTTCATTGTGTATTGGCAATGCGGCATTTTGCCTTTGGCAAAGTACATAAAAACACAAGAATTAAAACCGGGAATCATGCAATATGGTTTCACGTATTTAAAGATAAACAAATATGACAATATAGACACGTTTGCATAATAACAAATAATATGTAAGTCTTTTTAGAACTTGTATGTGTGTCAACATGCAATTATCCAGCTATTGTTCTTTAGCCACCTTTTGCATGTTTGCTGATGAACGTTTATAGTTTGAGGAGGACGTTATTCTATTTATCTCATTAAGACAGTTTTTGAAAGTAAAGTGGTATACGCCCATGGCGCTCGGGTTTCAGCGTAGGGAAACACAGGTCAAGGTGTGGTTAGACTTTCGTACGTATAGTCTTGTACGGCAGCGGGCATTCTGTTAACTTCCGGCTTTATTAGCTCCGAGGCCATTAAGGTTTCTGTTCTAGTGCGATTGAATGCCCCATATACCGTACGAATTATCAGCCCCAGTTGGCTTATTGTATCCCTTGTATTTAAATATATGTGGAGCGTCGTGAGAAAACCGGGCCAAATGCTTGTGCGTAAAGTGTCATCCCGGATCAGCCTGTGCAGTCCGCAGTATGGTATTTATTGTTTAAATGATGTTTCTGCTTAGCGAAAATCCAGTTTAGGCGGAAAGTGTCGTCCCTGATTAGCCTGTGCGGACTGCACAGGCTAATCTTGGATGACACTTTACGCACAAGCATTTTGCACAAGCATTTTGCCCGGTTTTCTCACGACGCTCCACATATATTGACTGCTCTGTGCCTATCGTTTTCATGTTCTTGTGGTTGATAATATACATGGTTAATGGCGTTGATGTTTCGTCCTTTACAAAATGATATTGATAACCGCGTAAAAACAGTTAACAAACACTACAACTAAAATTAAATAACTTAACGTGAGACATATTCATAATGTAAATTTTTGGACATACTCATACCCAGTAAAACCTCTCTCTCTTTCTCTGTCCAATGAAGTAAACTCGATTTGATGATTAAACTAGGTATTTTTAATTATCATAAAACCCTTAAGTCAAATGTATCGTCTCAATCTTCGATTGAGAGGTATCTAGTTGCCAATTTGCGTTTTGGCGCAGTTGTATCAGCGTACAAGTAATTGAGTAGTCTCCCTTTACCCATTGGAGACTAATTCTGTTCTCGGGCATTAAATGCACGTGCTTGTTGATCATTCCACACACCTACAACATTGTTCGAAGATACAGCGTTGCTGAATCATTCGCCGATCATCGCTTTATGAAATGTTTGAAATAACGCACGAGGAATGTGCGCGTTACAATATAGCACGATACAAATATTTACATTGTGCGAGTCTGGTGTTTCTGACATTTTGGAGAATTTCAGGAACGCAGTGCTCCGAGTCTGGTGGCTCATAACTTCAACGTTCAGTTAAGCTTACAGCCGTTAGTGTTTTGATCAAGTTATTTATGTGACTTAATTGGTAACCCTTTTATGTATCTGCTAATTTTAAACAAATGTGTATGCTCGAATAATTTGCATATGTATAATAAAAACATTGCTTTCACAATAAATTGTATTTGGGTCTGAAGTAAGCAGACTGTTACCTTACCTGGCCCTTTAATTTGTTAGCAACCGGACCCTGGTCGCTGGGCTTTTGGGAATCAGATACGTTGATATAATCCAATCTAACTGTAAACGTTAAAAAGCTCACCAATTATACGCGATAGATTATGAAAATATTGTTAACCAGGTTTTCCGAAGGAAAAAACTGGTTATTAGATTGGCGAATGCTGGCGGGCTGGCTGGCGGGCGGGCTGGCTGGCGGGCGGGCGGAACAAGCTTGTTTAATATATATTAGGCAGAGTATTGAACGGCGAAATAAAACAAAATAAAAGTATGTTGTTATGAGATTCCGTTTGAACCTTTGAATTATGTCGTTGTGTAAAAAAACAACATATAATTTACATGTGCTATAATACAAAAGTAAATAAATTGAACCCGTTTTGGACATTTTTCAGCACAATTGTATCACGAATGTTTCCGCAAATCATTAGCAATCTATATAAATACCGGTATGTTTCATTTATAGCCTTTACATCAAAATGCATATCTCTGTTTTTGGGGGTAGCCTGTTAGATAAGGATCTTGAACCGAGACCAAACTCGTGTTCATTGGGTCACACGGCCCATGTGACAATACCAATGCTTGAACGAGTATTTAAAATATGCATTTTATGGATAATGCAGTTGTTGGCAACGACTCAAAATTATTATTTTCCTTGATCCTATCGTCCCTGGCTGAATATGTTTATATATTGTTTCGGCTTTCAACCTTCCTAATTGGGCATGTGAATAACGCCCGAATGTGTGCTTCTGTTTTAAGCCATATATGTATTAATTACAAATAACAAATTATATTTACACTTGTGTCCGCATATAAGGTGGTTGAGATTTTAATCTTTAAGTTTGACAATTGCTTTGACGAAAAACCTAAGATAAACATTCCTGGCGGATTTAAATTTCGATGAAAGAGTTTGATTGATGTTAACATTTTTAACCGAAATCATCACGGATATAGTATCATTTGCTCCTCCTCCTTCTCCTCCTCCTCCTGCTCATAATAACGGTTATAGTCATTGTCATCAGCATAACCATCGAATGTGTCATTAATGTCAATAAATCATCGTCAACTATTCATCGACTTTATAGTTTTCATAATCGCCAGCATCATTTTCTCCATCATCTATCAAATATATTTCCCTTTTTAAAGAAGAATGCGGGAAAAAAATTGCTATTAAAAAGAAAGAAAAACAACATATGTACAAACATATGGTCAGTAGAAGATTCTAATCTCTTCCATTTTTAAAGAAGAATGCGGAAAAAAATAGATATTAAAAAGAAAAAAAACAACATATGGTCAGTACATTTGTTCTTGAATGCAGTTCTGAACAGAATACATTAGCCATCTGGCACACAACAAGGTATTGCCTTTGTTTTGTTAGTAGTTTTTTTTGGTATGATAGCACTTTACACATCTTACTATGTTCATATGCCTGTGTATGTAAGTATGTGCAAATGATAAATATGCACACACATCAAAACAATTGTGTATACCTGCAGCCTGTCTTGTATCAGTATATGTATTAATATACCTCATATCGCATTTGTTAATGTGCTGAGTGTAATAATAAACTGGTAAAACACTGTACGACCGATGAGCTGAATAAACGATTTCAATCCTCCGTCCATGATCTTTGTAATTACGGAATGTGGAGTCATGAAACAGATGTTTCATTGCATGCTCGTGCACTCATTCTGTCAGTCACGCACTCAATCTCTCCGTAACTCACTCTGTCACTCACTTATTAACCCATTTATGCCTAGTGGACTCTCCCATCCTTCTAAATTGGATCAATTTATTTCCAAAATTAGGGATGTCTAGTATATATATTTCTATATTTTGAATATTTCTTACAGAAATTCTTTTAAGCAAACAGCGCAGAACCTGATGAGACGCCGCATCATGCGGCGTCTCATCTGGGTCTACGCTGTTTGCCAAGTCCTTTTTTCTAGACGCTAGGCATAAATGGGTTAAATAAAGCATCAAATTCATTAAAAAAAAATGGAATATTTATTTTTCCTATAGAAAATACCGAACCCGAGATAATAACGGGTTATACACACTTTTGCGTCTGTTTCCCGATTGTTCTTTGCAGTCTACAATTTCCCGAACTTTCCCGCCAAAATCCGCCGATTCTGATTGGTCAGATCCTGCAAATTACATCCTTATTGGTTAAGTGGTAGCAATCGACAATTAATTCCCGTGATACTTCTTACAAGTAGATTTCGAGTGTTTTTCCTGATCAAAAATAGCTGAAGTATTTTCTTCTAGGAAAGAACAGCATTACATGTTGTATTGGAAGGTTATAGTTGTTGGTAAATTGGAGTAGGCCAGAACTGTTGATGAAGATCGGGAAATACGGATGTTGATTATTTGTACATTTTGTATTTATCTTCCTTCAATTTTAAATGCACAGCTCTGAACGTTGGCGTTTTTGTTTAAACTATCATTCTGTATATCGTTATTCGTTTGATGTTATTAAGTCGTAATATGAATGAATGTTACTATCTTCTACCGACTTTCAGATCCATTATATCTAGGAAAGTCATAAAGCAACCCCACCCTTTGTGAGTGTAATGTTTATAGCATGTTTATATTGCAACCTCAATGGCTAATCTATATTGCAATCTAAATGTTAAAGAGTGCACCTATATTTTATCTTGGCGATGCCATTAAATTTGATATGAAACTTCTTCAAATATGTTTTATGATGCTGCAAATAGCTTTGTCTCAGGTACTGGTCTGACCAAGAATTTAATCTTGCTGGAAAAGAAATCGGTTAAAGTCTTAATCTATGTTTCAAAAATATGGAGGGAAAGTGGGTTCCGTGTTAATTGTTTCTTAACCAAAGTACATATGCGCCTCGATCCGCGCAGGCTAATTAGAGACGACACTTTCCGCTTGTTTGGTATTTGTATGCCCCCTTTTTTAGAAAAAGGGGTTATATTTTTTTACCTGTCATTCTGTCCCAAAATTTAACCTTGGTCATAACTTTTGCAATATTGAAGATAGCAACTTGATATTTGGCATGCATGTGTATCTCATGGACCTTCACATTTCGAGTGGTGAAAGGTCAAGGTCATCCTTCAAGGTCAAAGGTCAAATATATTGGTCAAAATCGATCAAAAGGGGCATAGTGTTTCTCAAATACATCACTTGTTCGTTTAAAAGAAGTCTCTTCTAAACGAGAATTTATGTAAGCCGGAAAGTTGCGTCCCAGATAAGCCTTTTCGTTGTGCTTAGATTAATCTGGGACGAACATAAACGCACATGCATTAAGACATGATTAAGTTCATTTTTTCAGAACGAGGTTATAACTATTATACATTGTAAAAAACGCATAACA
>VMBQ01014760.1:0-13933 GCA_007657795.1 Dreissena rostriformis | reverse complement strand
AATCCCTACCTACCTACCCACCCAAATTAACCTGGGTCGGGTTATGCCAAACAAACAATTTTTTAATTATGGCCTTACCATGTGGCTGGAATGTTGTTCAGAGTAGAACATGCTGTTAAAACGGGGGAGACATCACTGTCAAAAACAGACAAACTCTCGACATGGAATGTTCCCAAGGGAAAACCAGCCATGAAAACTTTGAAAGCGTGCGAAGTGGACTGGTCAAAAGGACGTTACGGAAGAGCGTCAGGTACAAGTGCGAACCTAACACGCAAGAGAGCAACAAAACAAGCCTTTACTCCGTTAAATAAGTCACAACAGGACCAGTTTAAGAGTCCGGATGCAATGAGAAATATATTGTATGAACATTTCAAAGATGACTTACCAGACTGTTGTTTTGTAATGAATATTGAAAAACGTAGACTCCAAGGAGCACAACATAGTCCGCCACCTAGTGTACATGAGGTTGTTCAAGAAGTGAAAGGATCCAATAGTATGAACATGGACATCTTGCTTTCTAAGCTCAAATTAAATGAAGTGCAGCAAGGAGTATTGAAGGCTGTTACAACTGATCAGTCTTCTTCACAGGCATGGGTAGAACAGAGGAAAGGCAGGATTACATCATCCATCTTCCAACGTGTTGCCAGCAGAGTTGCAACCTTACGTAAGAATGATTTGGCTGAACCATCTGCTCTTGTGTGTACAATTCTTGGGGAGAAAGTGGTGAAAACTTCAAAAGCAATGAAGCATGGACTTTCATTGGAACCAATTGCCAAAAAAAGCCTATGAACAAGTCATGAAAAAAACACACAAGCTCTTTCAGTCCAAGAATTCTGGATTGACCGTGTGCCTTGAAAGACCTTACTTGGCTGCCAGTGCAGATTTAGAAGTGCATTGTAAATGTTGTGGTAGTGGTTTGTGTGAAGTTAAATGTCCAGAAAGCATAAAAGCCACAGTACCCACAGTGGACAATGTAGATTATCTGTTTACTGATGAAAATGGAAACACAACATTGAAAAAGAATCATGCGTATTATTTCCAGATTCAAGGGCAAATGGCAATTTTGAAACAGAACTATTGTGATCTTTTTGTTTTCACTCACCATGGACATATCATTACCCGTGTAATGTTTGATAAAGGTTTTTGGGAACAAACTGTCGAATGCCTGTCATGGTTTTGGATGAATCATGTTTATCCTGCCCTCATCAAAGATGAAAAGGAAAGGGAAAACGAGGCTCCATGTAAACCAAGAAGGGAAAATTTTAATTTTCGTAAAATCCTTAACAAACACCAATGCGCGTTATGCTCACCTTTTAAATACTTTCAGCAATATCGATCAGTGTAGATAACGATTATAATGATTTTATTTTCAATAGATACTTACATATTTTTCTCTCAACACGGACATGTGTAACAACGCTTCTTCGCAGTAAGAAAAATCCGGGAAAATAAAACCCAACCGAATAGTACTGGGATCAATAAAAAATGGCCCCAGGTTAAAACGGCCAACCACGAAACTGGTTAATCTGTATAAAAAAGAGTTAAAAAACAATGAAACTTCAAAATCTCTATCAGAAGAGGAATTCATGTTTTTTTATCCACTCCTTTGAACTGTAAATATACAATGATTAAAACTGGGATCGCCGCCTAAGAACGGTCGATGCAAAAGAGTGTGGGTTTAAACCGTTTTAGGACTAGCTTAACTACACAGTTACCCCAGACAGAGGGGCATGCGTATACGGGAGCTTACCGGGTTTAAGTGAGGTAAGTTGGAAATTACTTCCAAGATGGCGTTGATTTTGTGTTTTTCGTGAATGAGAAGCGGATATTTAATCTTATCTTATATTACCCTTATATAAGACCTTATAAACACACACTCGTTTGCATCGACCGTTCTTAGGCGGCGATCCCAGTTTTAATCATTTAATCATATTTAAGTTAGAAGGGTGAGAGGGGATATGATAGAAGTTTATAAACTTCTGAATGGAAATTATTATTTTGACGAAAAGGTTTTGTTAAAACTCAGTCAAGAAAGTGTAACTAGGGGAAACTATAAGAAATTATACAAGACAAGACCTCGTTTGGACGTCAGAAAGTACTCATTCAGCCATCGAGTCGTTTACATCTGGAACTCGTTACCAAACAGCGTCACCACAGCTAGATCCATAAAATCATTTGAGGCAAGACTTGACAAATATTGGAAAAACCAAGAAATTGTTTACAACTTTGAAGCTAAACTCTCAACCGGAAGAGATAAAGACATTGAAGAGCTTGAGTCAGAGGCTGAGTGCCTTCTCCAAGAATTCATCTAAGGTAATCTAAGGTAAGGTAATATTTCCACCCGGTGAGCCACTCTGTATTTATATTTATTTTAAATGAATTCGCCCTTTCGGTTCTACGGTGTTTGTGCTTCCCTCTTTTTTTGTTTCTAGATCGTAGCCGTCGCGATCAAAAAAGTTATTGAAGGAACACCGTCCAATTTGTTGTCTACTTACTTAACGGTCGATAAATTGGATGTACAAATATCATTTTCTCTTATAATAAACAGTATTGTCGCACGTGTACAGAAAAAAAATCATGATTATTTAATTTTCCGGACGCCGTTTTATCTCTGATAACTAATTTATTGTCAAAAATTATTGATTTACCCCCCCCCCTTTTGGAACTGACTTCCTTCAAAGCACATTTTGGAACCTGACTGCCGAATGACAAACAGCTCAATCCTAGATTAAAGAGCTTGACACGAAATACCTACCCATCTTTAATAAAGTTTATATGTGTCCTTCAATAAAATAGTTTCATAGCATGTTGTGTGGTGAAATATAAGTGTTTTCTTAATCACCTTATTTACTATAGAATCATAATAATGCTTGGGGGGTTTTCATGTACCTTTCGCTTTTCTATAAGCGGTACAAACTTCGTAACGCCTTTTTTTTAATATTGGCATCCTGAACGTCTACAACTGGCATCTTGATACCTGCAAATAGTCAGCATAGCATTCCGTTTAGTAAGCATAGTATTCCGTTTGAGGAATATTCAAACATAAGTATGTTCATATGTGTTAAAATAAACAGGTAATAATGTAACTGTGTTAATAATACCGTCAAATGCCTTTTATTACGTACACAAAATGTTAGCGTTCAGTATGTGAGAAAATATATAACAAGGGACAAAATTGTCACAAAACCAGGTTTTCAATAAAAAAAAGTCTGATAAAGGGAGACAACTGCAACTCAAATCAGTATGTTTTTCGACCCCGTGAACTCGTTTCTGACCCGGCATGACCCATATTCGAACTTGACCTAGATAATGTCTAGATACAACTTCTGACCAAGTTTCGTAAAGATCGGATGAAAACTATATGAATAAGAGAGCGGACAACATTCCCAATGTTTAAAACGCACAAGGTGGCCCCGTGACCTAGTTTTTAACCCGGCATGACCCATATTCGAACTTGACCTCGATATTGTCAACTTATATAATATCGTCACATTAGTGCAAAACAGTGATAAGTGACATTTTTTCAAAAATGACTTTTTGCATAAAATGATCTAAAATGATGCCATACATGTCCGAAATAAATATCAGAATGGTATTCCAGTAATTAAAGTAGTGCGCCAAAGTGTAGGCTGCCAAAAATTTGTGCTCTCATATTTTGGATTATTTTGAGAATACCAGTGACAGGAAAAATGTGATTTTTGTCAGTGATATTCATTAATGTTTGACGGATGCAATACTTTATTTATCTTTAAAAAAAAGATATGATAAAAGTAGAATATTAGTAGAAACAATTTGATCTGTGTAATTTATTTTGGGAATATCTTATCACCGGATTAAGATTTTTCCTGTGTGAACACTTACTCAACGGATTATCATTTTACCAGTGGTGATCACTTTCTAAACGGATTAACATACTTGCAATCACAATGTGTCGGATAAGATATAATAGAGACCAATTACTGGATTTATCTGCAGTATCGAGAAATCAAACAATACCAAACAAAGGAACGTTAACCATTTTAAAGCAATACAATCTTTTGAAATATAGAGGTGCCCGAGGCGGTAGGGATCAAGAGTTACGTGTATGGGACACAAATAGTGGAGTAAATTTAAATAATCTACAAAGTTTACCATCACAAATTCCAACTGTAACATCTTTGAAAAGACACAGCACACAAACTATTTCAGATGCAAATTTAAACAACCTCTCATACCCCAAGAAATGCAATACACTAAATGGTCTAAATGAAAAAATATCTTGCCTTACATTGAACTGTCATTCTGTTGTCAGAAACAAAGATGTTTTGATTGGTCAATATCTGAGAGAAGAAAAAATCGACTTTGCCGTATTCACAGAAACCTGGTTCTCAGATGAAAAGCAACACCAAATAGATACCTCAGACTTAAATCAAAATGGTTACACAATGAGTACTGTAAATCGTTCAAATAGAATAGGCGGCGGAGTGGCTTTAACTTGTCGGACTGGGGTTACTGTACGAAAAGTGTCAAGTAGTAATACCCGGACATTTGAACATGGTATATGGCAACTGATTCTCAAAAACATTACAATTAATGTAATTGGCGTTTACAGACCACAATCATTAGGGACTGAAAATCAATTTGTGAAAGAATTTTTCGAATTCATGGAGGAAATTGTTCCCAACTATTCAAATCTTATGATTCTTGGAGATTTCAACTTGCATGTCAACAAAACTAACAGTGTTGTGACTGAATTTAAGAATTCTCTTGTAGCAATGGGTTTGGAACAACATGTTAATTTCAGCACACACACAGAGGGAAATACACTCGACCTTGTAATCTCTGAGGCTACAAATGGTATTGAAATCAATTCGTGTGAACCAGGCCCTTTCTTTTCGGACCATTGTGTAGTCAAAGTCGTTACCAAAGTACAAAAAGAAAATATCAAGAGTCAAACAATAAAATATCGAAACTTTAAAAACATAGACCACTCAGCATTTACTAACGACCTCAATGAAATGTCAATTACAGCAGACAAAGTAGATACTTTTGTAGAGCAATTTGAAGATGAAATCTGTAGAATTCTTGATAAACACGCTCCATACATTGAGAAAAACAAAATTTGTCGTGCACCAAAACCATGGTTTAATGAAAACATTCTTGAACTAAAACGCAAAACACGCAAACTGGAACGCATGTGGAGAAAATACAAACAACCAGACCAATATGAACTTTTCAAAAATGCCAGAAATATATACACTTTCGAGTTGAATGCAGAAAAGCAACGATCGCTTAGTCAAAAAGTAATTGATTTTCACGGAGACTCTAAAAAACTCTACAAGTTTGTATCAGAATTAACAGGAAAGAAAACTGATAACCCTATGCCGGAAGGTGAAAGCGACACCGCGATAGCTGAAAATTTTGCCAATCACTTCCTGGATAAAATTAACAAAATTCGAGATGCCCTTGCAAGTTTTGAAAAATTCACACCCGAACACAAGGAAGTATCATGTTTCGGTATGTTCGAGGAGCTAACCCAAGATGAAGTGAAAAAGATCATCAATCATCTTCAAACAAAATCATGCGAACTAGATGCATTGCCAACAAGAGTACTAAAATCATTTTTAAACGAGTTACTACCGTTCGTGACAAAATTGGTTAATCTCTCTCTGAGTCAAGGAGTTTTTCCTTCAAAATTTAAACAGGCAATAGTAAGACCACTTCTTAAGAAAATTGGACTAGACCTGAGTTATGCCAACTATAGACCAGTGAGCAACTTATCATTTCTATCGAAAGTGATTGAAAAGGCTGCTCTGTTTAGACTCAACATACATGTAAATGAAAACAATCTCCTTCCAAAAAATCAGTCAGCCTACAGACAATTCCATTCTTGTGAATCTGCTTTACTTAGACTAGTCAATGATATACTCGAAGGTATGGAGGAACAAGAGGTTACAGCACTTATCGCCATTGATCTGAGTGCTGCCTTCGATACAGTCGATCATGACATTCTACTAAACGTGTTGCAAAAACAATACGGTGCATGTGGCACGGCACTAAACTGGATAGACTCTTATCTTCGTCCAAGAAGCTGTCGTATAAGTGTTAATTCAGCTTTATCGGCGGCACGTTCTTTGGAGTGTAGTGTCCCCCAGGGTAGTTGTCTTGGTCCATGGCTCTACCTGACATACGCTGGAACACTGTTTGATGTCGTTCCTCCCTCCATCACCGTCTACGGTTTTGCAGACGACCACACCGCAAACAAGCGATTCAAACCTTCATCTTTTTCTGTTGAAAGAACTGCCATTCAAGAACTTGAACGCTGTGCACTCGTTATTAACAACTGGATGAACGAGAATAAACTGAAAATGAACGCATCAAAAACGGAATTCATCATGTTCGGTAGTAGACCCCAATTAAATAAATGTCAATCTAAAGAAATAGATATTGCTGGTGACACTGTTAAAGCAAAACAATGCATACGGTATCTGGGTGCATATTTAGACGAAACACTAAATTTTAAAGAACACATCAAAATCAAGTGCCGTACAGCCATGTACAACTACCTTAAAATCAAAAGCATAAGGAAATACTTAACAAAAGAAGCAACAGAAATACTCGTTTTGTCTTTGGTAATATCCCATCTGGATTATTGTAATCTCATCTTGTATGGAACAGCTCAATGCGAAATAAACAAAATGCAGCGTATCCAAAACATGTGTGCCAAATTGGTACTCGGCCGACAGAAACATGACAGTTCAAAAGATGCTTTGTATGAACTACACTGGCTACCAGTAAAGGCTAGGATAACATTCAAATTACTGACCTTCATGTATAATTGTTCTGATGGTCACGCGCCAAAATACCTTACAGAACTGTTAAAAGAAAAAGTACCAGCACGTAACCTACGATCTACTGTCTCGTATGACGGATGTTATGATGTGAAACGCACAAAGAGAAAAACTTTCATGGACAGGAGTTTCGGAGTTGTTGGTCCGAAACTGTGGAATGACCTACCATCAAGCATTCGGACTTCTGTCTCAATAGACATTTTCAAAAGGAATTTAAACACATTTCTCTTCAGAGACTTTTACAACCTATTTTAATTTGAATACCTGTGATTTCAAAACAAATCGAGACTCAGTTGTACGGGCTTATTTGTCCAACAACCATGACTCGGAGGACCAAGAAATTAAAGAATTGTGCGGGCTTCTTTGCTCGAAAAGGATATTTATTGTACAAGTGACCGGTAACCAAAATTAATTACGGCTTCTTTGCTCAATGATTGAATGACATCATACAGCGGTCTTTTAGTAACGCTTAGCCCCTCTAGTTGTGTCTTATAGTTACACTGAAATTTTAACCTTCAAGTCTTCAAGTCTTGTAGTCAAACTTGGTCAGTCTATTTGTGACTTGTAGTCGCAATAGTTCAAATAAGGTTAAAACCCAAAAGAAGTGTCCGTAAGGGTGACGGGTGACCGGTAGCTGTGGGATCCGACAGCCAGAGTGCAGGAATATCCTTTCACGTATCCTTTAATTTCATGAAAACAGTGTCTTAATGTTGCCAAAACTTTGCTAATAATATCATTAAAATTATTGTCTTAACCCTAGTTATATCAATTTATTACACAATATTTTATTTGTCATGTGTTTTAATATCGTAGCCTGTATTTTTTATTGCTTAAGTTTCTCACAGCATTTTTATTTTTATTTATATCACACATTTTTAGATTATTAATCCTTTAATTAATGCTGCATAAAAGTATCAATCACTCTTATTTTTTTATATAAATTGTATGTATATTTATATGTTTTGTACAACGCCATTGAATATAATTATATAAATAAGCGTTTCATCAAATTAGCAAGTTTCAAGTTTCCAGTTTAAATGGTACTTTTTTTAGAAAATGCCATACTGTTATATTTACACATACAATTCTGTTTGGTGCAGTAAGTAAATAAGTGCACTTATCTACTTACTGCACCAATGCTATTTTCATTTAAACTGCTTTGCATTGTGTAAGAAAGTAACACGTGCACATGTTCACTTATTGCACCAACATAGTATTGATTTCAAGCAATGTTATTTGGTGTAATATAGTGATAAGTGTAATATATCAAGGCCAAATGATGAAAATTATAGCTTAAAACTATGGCCTCATTGTGAGATTATTGATCATATTTTCATGATCTTGGTCAGCAATAGTTTACATTTTATATTTTAAACTTGTGTGATCAGAAGCAGCTTATTTCCAGACTGATTTGAAACATTCACTTTACTGGTAAGTTATCTCTATTTATAAAGTTATTTAACTAATACATAAATATAAACATAATACATTAAAATGATACTGTATTAAACTTGTTTGTTTTTATGAAAAAAAGAGTCATTTTTATATCCAGAATGATTACAATTTAGTGTATAGATCGCCTGTTCAGCGCAAAACGGTTCTAACTCACTTTTTGTACAAAAATGACATTTTTGCATTTTTGTCACTGGTTTAAATAGATACACATAATATTAAAAAAAAACAACAACATATTTCTAAAAATAAGTGTCAAAAAGGGCTAGTTGGCATTTAGTTCTATCTCACTTGATATGTTTAATTCAGTGCAACACTGTTCCAACTTGAGTTGGAGCAGTGTTGCGCAAATTAAAATGATCATGATAACTTTTATTTTTAGTGCAACACTGTCCTATATTTGTTGAAATCTATGACCTCACTAGAATAAAGAATGACATCATAGTAAAGCTATGATGTCATTATTGTATGATGTAATTATAGTATGATGTCATTATTGTAATATGATGTCATGAAATACTATAATGTTTGGTCTTGTTGCTAAACAACATCGTATTTCCGCCATTATTTTGATCTCTACCAGACTGCAACAATGTACTTACATGATTGAGATTCTTCTTTTTGGTTAGTAAATTTTTTAATAATAATAATAGTAATAATAATAATAATAATAATAATAATAATAATAATAATAATAATAATAATAATAATAATAATAATAATAATAATTGTAATAAATCTTATAATAATCATAACAAATTGTTAACTCTTAAGTGTTTAAGTAGCAAGCCATGCAAGGACATTTTCAGTATAATTTAGTACCCAGTAACATTATAATTAGTAAATTGCTCTCTTAAAATACATTTTCTTGTGGGGCTGTTTGCATATAAAAACTGAAAATAAATCAAATATTTTCCTTAACTAGTGCATCAATTTCATATATAAAAAATCAATACAATTTATTTAATATTAAATACAGGCATACATCTTTGGAAACAATGTTGCAAGCTTCAAGGCATCAAGGGGACAGCGTGTTCAAAAGCAGTGGGCGCAAATGTATGGCAAATTCCTTATCGGCCATTCTTACCAGCTACAGACAGCCACCACCATTCTGGGACAAACACGTGATGAATAACATTCTTTTTGATGGGGATAACATGTACACTAAAATTATTTCCAAAACAAAAAATAATAACATTAATGTGGACGAAATACCTTCTTCAATTGGCTCCTATTCAATTGCCAAAGATGTCAGTGGCACTTTACATAGAAAAACAACAGAAAAGCCATTTTACTGCCTATCAGATGTTTTAACACCATGCTTGAGTGATAAATTCTTCATTTTTACCATGGGGTTCGAGCCACCAGCATACACTAGTGCTATATTTATTCACAAACATTAATTTTACTTTAACGACCCTCATTCACGATCGGAAACAGGGATGTGTACGCCCGATGGGTTTTCCACAATGACTGTCCATAGATCTGTTGACAGTCTGTGAAGGTTTATTCAACACCTTGCAGCGTCAATTTTTCATGGATATTGCCAGGACACTCCATTTGAGGCTATGCAGTTAATTGTTGCAGAAAACACCGAGGACACTCAGAAGCTGAACTTGAAACATGAGGACAGTACTGATACAGAATCAGAGTTCTCCGAATTCAGTTCACAAAGTGAAGGGGATCTTGTTTGTAGACTGTTTTTAGCGCAAGAATCATGGAACGATATTGATGGTTACTTTTCTTTTTCCGACAGCAGTAGCGTTACCATGGACAGTGTCACTATTGAAGATGTTTTGAAAGACCTAGATGATACAAATGATTTAACTTTGAGTGAGATAGAGGGTGTGGGGTCTGATCTACATGAGATAGAGGGTGTGGGGTCTGATTTTCATGAGATAGAGGGTGTGGGGTCTGGTCTACATGAGATAGAGTGTGTGGGGTCTTATCTACATGAGATTAGTGGTGTGGGGTCTGATCTACATGAGATAAAGGGTGTGGGGTCTGATCTACATGAGATAGAGGGTGTAGGGTCTGATCTACATGAGATAGAGGGTGTGGGATCTGATCTACATGAGATAAAGGGTGTGGGGTCTGATCTACATTAGATTAGTGGTGTGGGATCTGATCTACATGAGATAGAGGGTGTGGGGTCTGATCTTCATGAGATAGAGGTCGTGGGGTCTGATCTACATGAGATAGAGGGTGTGGGGTCCGATCTACATGAGATAGAGGGTGTGGGGTCTGATCTACATGAGATTAGTGGTGTGGGGTCATTTATTGAATCTATCAACATAGACATATTCAATGATNTTACCAAGTGACACTCAGACAACCAGTACGGACTGTACTGACCAGACCTTACCAAGTGACACTCAGACGACCAGTACGGACTGCACAGACCAGAAATTACATAGTGACGATAAGAAAAAGATCTCACAAGAGGCAAAGAAATGAGGGTAATTGGAAACGTTATATTACAAAGAGAAGAAAGAACTCTGGCCAGAGTTATGTTTCATCTTCAGGTAAAATCAAGTGGGCCAAAAAGGTTAAAAAATGGGTGCAGCCAAAACTGTGGAAAGAAATGTCATAGTAAAATAAGTCCTGAACAAAGGGAAGCAACTTTGTATGAATTTTGGAAATTGGGGTCTTATCCTAAACAGAAAGAATTTCTATGCAGCACAGTAAAGGAGTCCAAAGTAAAGCGTGTCAGGGTAAGGGACACAATTATAAAAGATAGATAGATGTCAAGAAACTACTTGTTTCAGGTCAATGGACTCGATGTTGATGTATGCCAACAATTTTATAAAGATACACTAGATGCATCCACAACAACCATTTCTACAGCTTTGCATAGAGCTGCTCCACACATCCACACAAGCTTTCCTGATAGAAGGGGTACCTATGCAAACCGTCCAAACAAAATTCCTGATGTCATTATACAATACATTAAAGACCACATTGAAAGATTTCCTCGGGTAGAGTCTCATTATTGTCGTCAATCAACATCTAAGGAATATTTGGAAGGGAGTCTAAATCTTTCAAAGATGTATAGTCTTTATTCAGAACAATGCCATGGGAATAATTTTTTCCCTGCAATAGAATCTTTGTACAGGTACATCTTCAATTTTGTTTTTAATATTGCTTTCAATACACCCGTGAAAGACAGGTGTGATTTCTGTTCTCAGTATGACAATATGAACCCAGATGAACAAAAAGCCATTCATGAAAAATATGACAAACATATTCACAACAAGGTAGCTGCCCGTGCTCAAAAAGAGAAGGCAAAAGAGGCCTCTCAAACTGACCAGTATGTATGTGCTGCATGTTTTGATTAACAGCAAGTAATGCTCCTTCCAAAGGGCAACCAGTCTTGTCTTTACTATTCAAGAAAGTTGAAAACCATTTCCTTACACAGTGAGAATCCTGACACTGCACACATGCAATTTAACTTCAATAAACCATGTGTGTATCTGAACATGCAGCCTAATCTCAGAAACAAAGAAAAACAATTGCCTTGTTTGAAACGACTTTTCAGGCCTGGTTGTAACAAGCAGACCATTCCTCATGCTAAATATAACAGTTTAGTGAAATTGTGTGAAAACAACACAATACCTACCATCTGCATTATAATCATGCATTATTCAAAGATTTGCCCTGTGAATGATAACCAAGTTGTAACTGTTGTTCTTTGGTTGAAGGTACCGGTAGTTCCATGTTCTTTGTACTCTCAGCTACAATAATGATCAAATTAATGCTTTATATTTTTTCCTGTAGTGTTTTGTAAGATATCATGGTATAACAAAATTTATAAAGAAAACTTGACCTATCTACTTCAAGTTAAAAAGTGCAACAAAATTCTCCAGTTTATAAAAAGTGTATGTGGGCTTATCAGTAGCCTTTTTTTATCTATCAATACTTTAATACTCAGGGAGTGTGACAGTAAAATTCAAGATGATGATACTGTCAATTTCAGCCAAGGTGTAGCCATGAAATTGTAATGATTCATCAATATAAAAGAAAAAGCCATGTAGTAAAAGATGTTTTGTTTGTCTAATTGGTAAAACTTTTTGTCATTTGACAAATTTTATTTAACTCACTTTAAATAATATTAGCCGAAGTATACTGTATCAATGTATGGTGATGTTGTCATACTCCACAATTTGTGCCTGTTCCAATGATATTATTTTGTTCTGAAGTTTACAAATTTAATTTCGATGCTTGTTGTTACAAATATAATTATGTTAAATGAAATACCAGTGTAATATTATTGTTCAAAGTTGATTTATAAATTATCAAGCAATACATGTTTTTTTTTTCATTAATATGCAAGATGTTTCTTTAAAAATGAAAAAAATATTCATTTCATCATAAAAATATTCATTATATAAATGCTAGGCAGGGAAGAACCCCAGTACATGTACTCATAATTTTGCTTCCTACATCATAATTGGTGTAAACATTATGCTGTTTTCAATATCCTTAAACATTTTATTCTTGGTTTTACAACAAAATCAGTAAATTATTTAAGGTAAAACCATAATAACCTACCTTATTATTGCACAAAGAAAGTCCAGTGCAATATAGTAATAAGTGCACTTGTTACAGTATCACACTAAAAATATTTAAGTGTCAAATGAAGTTATGTGCAAATTCATCAANGCTGTGGTACAGCATGAAAACTCTGAAATTTGATTGCATGTCCCATAAGTATTTGGAAAGAGGGCACACGCAAAATGAGAATGGCTCGGTTCATTCCAGTATTGAAAAATCATGTAAAAACATACAAATATATACCACTTCACAGTGGTGTACTGGCATGCAAATGGCGAGACGCATGAAACCATATTCTGTTACTGAGATGGGCTCTGACAATTGTTTTGATTTTAAACATCTAAGTACCAAGGTATGAAATTTGGATAAGGACACCCAAGGTTTTAAAATAATATGGATGAAAATAAAAACCATTTCCTTCCACAGTGAGAATCCTGACACTGCAGAAATACAATATGACTTCAATAAACCATGTGTGTATCTGAAAATGCAGCCTATACTCAGAAATAAAGGAAAACAATTGCCTTGCCTGATACGACTTTTCAGGCCTGGTTGTAACAAGCAGCCATTCCTCAGATTAAATATAACAGTTTAGTTAAACTGTGTGAAGTCAGGTCCCAAATGGGCTTAAAAGGAATTCAGGTCCAAACAGGGGGTTTAAAGTTTAAACCATTATAATTCGGCATAAAAAGAATTAATAGACAAAAAAAAAACGCGTCGAGATAATAAAATAATCGTGATTTATGTTACATAGTTCTGTTAACATGCACTTACAGTTTTTATTATACGAGAAATTGATAGTCGATCATCCCAAATTCGGAAAGTCAAGAAATTAAATAACTAATTTGTGGAAGGTTTTGCTTCAATAACTTTTTAAATCCGACGTCTACAGTATTGAAACGAAAAAAAAACGAGGGAAGCATAAAGACCGTAGAGTCGAAAGGGCGTATTCATTTAAAATAAATATAAATACAAAGTGACTAACCGGTTTAAAATATCCGCTACTCCTTCACGAAAAACACAAAAACGACGCCATCTTGGCAGTAAGTTCCGCACTTAAACCGTGAAAGCTCCCGTATACGCATGCCCCCCCCCCT
>VMBQ01014758.1:0-14627 GCA_007657795.1 Dreissena rostriformis | reverse complement strand
CAGACGACAAATTTCCCAGCATGCAAAGGGTTAAAATGCATTTTGAACAGACAATAGTTTCATGTTCCTTTTTTTATTCTTTTTTCAAATCAAATCTCAAAGAGAGATATGAAAGAACATTGTGATTCGCAACAATCAAAATGTTTAAGGGCTTTGATACCAAAACCATACAAAATGTGATGTTTTTGTCTATACATATTTTTAATTTTAAGTACTTTTTCTTTGTAATAATATTTACTGTTTTGCATTTTATTGGACTTTTTTTAATTTTAAGAGTGGTTAACAAATATTTCAAATATGGGATCGAAACATGTCAACACATTCCTTCTTATCCATGCTTGCCTAGGCTACCCTTTAACATTTAAATACCCGTTACATTTGATTTAAATGCAACTCAAAAATATTGTCTTGTATGTATAATATTCTTACAGCAAAATCAATAGACTTTTTCTTAGAGTACGATCATATTGTTATGTTGTTCTTATTATTTAGCAATGGTGGGTCTGGGCAGATTAATTAAGCCCATTTTCTCAAAGCTCCAAGGAAAACTTCACAAATATTTACCAGTTTAAACACCCTCTCATCTGTTGCATAAGGTTTTTATGGCATGTTTGTTAAATTATATGAATACTGTTTATTCAAAAGATAAATATATTCAATAAGCATTATGCTGTAAAATTTTATCATTGGGGTAAAAATGGCCCCAGTAGAGCCAAGCTCTTTGATAAAAAATATTCCCTTAGTACAAAATTATGAAGTTATTATAGGGTATCCCTTGGGTCAATACTGGACCTGTGGTGCTTGTTGTTTTTCAACAACAGTACTCATGGGTTCTCCATCATCAACAATATGTCAAATAATTATGTTTGTAATTTACCAGTACCTCTGCCTTTATAAGACACACTCACACTTTCTTGTGGAAGGTAGTTTTTGATGCAGTGTATCTAGTCGGGTTATATTATAATATTTACTGAATTACCGTACATGCATGAACTGTGGTCCAAAATGATAGAGAATAAGTGGTCTACATGTACATTTTTGTATATTTTGTTAATGTATGAAATTACAGGACATCAATGTAATCTATATGTCTTGTCCAGATACAATTAATTGTTTTATGTTGTCTCCAAAAGACCGTGGAATTTTACCAAGTTTGTGTTTGGTCAATGGTTTTTACAAATACCCTTCCATGAACAAAGAACCCAATCCATNTTTTTTTTTTTTTTTTTAAAGAATGGTCTAATAATTATTATATCTGATAATTATATCTCAATTTTATTTCATAAGCATCTTACAAAGTAAATAACTAAAATTTATATGATTTTGTTATCCTTATTTGAATTATAGGTCTGATGTGTCAATTTTTTTTGATAAAAAAAATCCCAATTTGGTCCATTTTGTCGTCAAAAAATCCCAAATTTGCAATTTTATTGATTGAAAAAATCCCAATTGGACCAGACTCTTATTCCCAAAATGGCTGGAAAAAACCCTGTCCATAGGCAAACTGCCTGGCAAAAGTTTGTTATCATTAATATTAATAAGCCAATTAATGACCAATGAAATCCCACTTCAAGTTTAGATGCTTTCCAAAGTCTCGAAAGCCACGATCATTTGAGCCAATAATGGTAAATATGCCAAAATTAAATGGATTATTGTGTGACACACAAACTTGATAAAATTCCAGCGCCTGGATTGTAACTGTTTTTGAAAACATGTCATTTTATTGGTTGATATCCTGGCAGAACAAGACGTGAAAACTAATGCTTTATGATAAATTAATGATCTCATGAATTATTCATGACTNTTCATCTTGTGTTAACAAAATAAAATGTCTACCTATATATCATATGGTGATATCCTAGTTGATGTTCAGCCCAAATCACCTCATGACCCAGTTTTAAACCTATTTATTTCAGCCCGATTGCATCGAAAGCCAAAGGCTTATTGAAACACTCCCGAGTCCGTTTCCTGGGTAGAACCAGTTCTTGGTATCTTTTGGGGGAAATCTTAAGAACACTCCCAAAGTGAGGATCAAACCCGTGACCTCCCCTAAAAAAAAAAATAAAAAAAAAAAAATCATACAAAATACATGATTTCAACAAAACGTATTTAAGTGCCAATTTTCACAATTTAAGATACCATTTACAGAGATTCAGAAAAAAAATGATTCAAATCCACCTAAAAATTGTATGCAAGAAATTGGGAAACATTATTTGATCTCATACTTGTTCATATCAGAGGTTAAAGATTTGTTTGTTTAGTCCCTGGTCTTTTCCTCTGTCTTAAGTAGTTACGTATAACATTATCAGATCCATTTTTTTTTTGCTAGAAAAGCATACTTTTGCAGTTTTTCATATTCATGTAAATGTAATATTTCTTCATGTCTTCATGAAGTATAAAATATATATACATTTTGTATTATATATATGATACCTTTACTGATACTTTTGAAGTGCAATCCATTACTTATGTTGCCTGACAATGGTATGTACATGTTATTTGTATTTATTTATTTGTATATGTATGTCAACAGATTTGGGAGAAATCAGTATTGTGGTTATGAATAGGTACATTAGCAAATTTATGATTTTATGTTTGCATGTGTAGATTTTGTGTGCAATATTGTTGGCGTCTTTGTAATTTTCTTGATGAACGTATTATTTGTTTAATTTGTCTATTAAACCATTTGTGATTTATCCGCATCCACCTTGTTTACGATTTAATTGTACATTTATTCAAAGAACTATGAGATACATTTTTGAAACATTGCATGTTGTATTGAAACTAAAGATTTCAAGGCAAGATGGTATAATTGTTGTCTTAACCCTTTGAGCGCTGGAACCGGATTTTGAAGGCCTTTGCAAACAGTTTGGATCCAGATGAGACGCCACAGAACGTGGCGTCTCATCAGGATCTAAACTGTTTGCTATTCTGATAGTATTCTTTGAAAAAAAATCAAAGAAAATGCTAATTTTAGAAATTTAGCAGACAACATTTTAGCAGACCACAAATTTCCCAGCATGCAAAGGGTTAAAATGCATTTTGAACAGACAATAGTTTCATGCTCCCTTTTTTTATTCATTTTTCAAATCAAATCTCAATGAGAGATATGAAAGAACATTGTGATTCGCAACAATCAAAATGTTTAAGGGCTTTGATACCAAAACCATACCAAATGTGATGTTTTTGTCTATACGTATATTTAATTTTTAGGTACTTTTTCTTTGTAATAATATTTACTGTTTTGCATTTAATTGGACTTTTTTCAATTTTAAGAGTGGTTAACAAATGTTTCAAATATGGGATCAAAACATGTCAACACATTCCTTCTTATCCATGCTTGCCTAGGCTACCCTTTAACATTTAAATACCCGTTACATTTGATCTAAATGCAACTCAAAAATATTGTCTTGTATGTATAATATTCTGACAGCAAAATCGATAGACTTTTTCTTAGAGTACGATCATATTGTTATGTTGTTCTTATTATTTAGCAATGGTGGGTCTGGGCAGATTAATTAAGCCCATTTTCTCAAAGCTCCAAGGAAAACTTCACAAATATTTACCAGTTTAAACACCCTCTCATCTGTTGCATAAGGTTTTTGTGACATGTTTGTTAAATTATATGAATACTGTTTATTCAAAAGATTAATATATTCAATAAGCATTATGCTGTAAAATTTTATCATTGGGGTAAAAATGGCTCCAGTAGAGCCAAGCTCTTTGATAAAAAATATTCCCTTAGTACAAAATTATGAAGTTATTATAGGGTATCCCTTGGGTCAATACTGGACCTGTGGTGCTTGTTGTTTTTCAACAACAGTACTCATGGGTTCTCCATCATCAACAATATGTCAAATAATTATGTTTGTAATTTACCAGTACCTCTGCCTTTATAAGACACACTCACACTTTCTTGTGGAAGGTAGTTTTTGATGCAGTGTATCTAGTCGGGTTATATTATAATATTTACTGAATTACCGTACATGCATGAACTGTGGTCCAAAATGATAGAGAATAAGTGGTCTACATGTACATTTTTGTATATTTTGTTAATGTATGAAATTACAGGACATCAATGTAATCTATATGTCTTGTCCAGATACAATTAATTGTTTTATGTTGTCTCCAAAAGACCGTGGAATTTTACCAAGTTTGTGTTTGGTCAATGGTTTTTACAAATACCCTTCCATGAACAAAGAACCCAATCCATAAGCTGGTTTTCATGGTCAGAACCCATGGTATATATATATATATTCCATCGCCTGGATTGTTACTGTTTTTGAAAACATGTCATTTTATTGGTTGATATCCTGGCAGAACAAGACGTGAAAACTAATGCGTTATGATAAATTAATGATCTCATGAATTATTCATGACTACAAACTTTTCAAGTTTTATCTCCCATGGTTAGGCGAGAAATATAGGGTATTTGTGTGAAGGTGGGTACCGACAATTGTTTGTTCTGTCCTTTTAAAAAATTCCATAGCATAAGGATTAGTCAAGTAATTACTAGAAATGTGTGGTTTATTTATTATTGGTTAACATGCACACGTACACAGAAACAGTTTTTATATTCCATTTATTCAAGTTTGTATTGTCCTTGTACATGTATGTGCAACCAACATATAAATTGTCTCTGATTGTTATTCTTCGATTTATGTTGTTATGTCCCTTTTATAGACTACTTAGATTTGTAGTCTAAGTGCACATGAAACCATACATGTATATTGTATGTATTGTTACTTAGAAACAATAACAATATTGTTGTTATTGGAATTGTTTGAAAGCTCTAACAAAAGTCTGATACTTTTGTATTTTCCATATCTCTTTGACATTTTGTATTTGTAGTTAGAAATATATCTCTTGACCTTTTTCGCATAAATTTCTTAATACTGATAGCAAATAGATATGCACTCACTGTGTTAAAGACTTGAAGAACCACAATTCCGTGTTGTGTTATTTATAATTCCCAGATAAAAACATCTGTTTGTTTCCTAGTGAACCCAGCAATGTATGTATACGGTAAAAAAAAGCGAATGAGCATATGTATTTTGTTAATATACAAATCTTTGAACAGGGTTTTCCCAGACGTTTGTAGACTTTTCACACCATATAAATAGTCCACAGACTACATTAACTTCTTTTCACAGAACTTATTTTAACGCCATATTAAGACCATATACCTTTTATCTTGCTAAGCAGATTATTAAAACGTGGGGGCACCTGGAGAGACTCGCCCAGAACAGAGACGCCTGGAGGAAGTTGTTCGGCGGCCTATGTCCCATGAGACGGGACCACTGAGGCGAAGATGATGAGATGACCTTTTATCTTAAAAAATGAAGTTTATTAACTTTATCGCAATGCAGACAATACCAAAAATCAAACTTTTTTCTCATTATGAAAGGTCTGTGTATGTTCATGCCATATGTCAAGTCCTAGATATGGTCCGCTCATAGTTATTCTTGAATGCTCTGAGCTTTTATGAGTACGTACGTACAGCTCCAGCGACCCGGAGGGTCAATATAGCTGGGAGTTGTATTATTTCAACTAGGTCCGCTCATTGAAAAAACACAAACGAGTAGTGTGAAAGGTACATCAAGAAGCGAACCATTTAGCTGAATTAAGTTCAGGTTACAACAACAGTGAGATACACTAACGTAGTCATTTGAGTTGTATGATTAAGTATGAAGCAGCTGAATGTTTAATTTTAAAAGAAGCACACACACTTGAAAGTGAATAGCTAGATGCATAACTTAGAGAAAATCATGTAAATGAAACTGTCCTCTTGTGAACAGATGTGTACAAATCACACTAGTCAATAGTTAAGCAGAAACACGTTTTGATATACATGTATTTATATTAAATGGATAATTAAAAAAATGTCTGTGAAAATTCAGAATTAGAAACTTTACAGTACTTTGGTGCTTCGTGAAAGTGCTTAATGTGTTTCGATATGGTAGAATGTAACCTGCTCATTTATAGGTAGTGTCACCTTTTTGCACAGGTATTTGCCGATCAAGGTGAGTACATAGGTAAACTTGCAAATTTATGGTATTTTGGAACTAATTTCTTTTCTCTGGAGTCAACTGAAATTAAAGTGTATTTTGAGCGTCTTATTTTTGTATTCAAGACGTCAGAACGTTCACATGCGAATATTTACTAAACGCTACCGTTATTTCGGACATCTACAAATTCGGACGCATGTTTGTCAATAGCTTTTTATTTGAGCTTTTTTTCTATAAAACTGACATTATAAAAAGAACTGAATTGGAAGGTGACATAATTTTGCAATGGTTTACATAAAGTACCAGCATAAATACTTTATCTCAGACTCCATGTAGTCTTATTTTCACATAACTTGTGCCCAGATTGGACATGGAAATATTGTTTTACCTGTGAGCAGTGCTTTAGATAACTTTTGGGGTATATTGGGTAATTACCCCCTGTTTTTGACAACAATAGGGTTTTTGTAAATTCAATAGAGTTTTAGCAAAAATTGTCACCCCCTACTTTTGAGCTTAATTGGGTTTTTCACCCCCGGTTTTTCAACTCAATTGGGTAATTTAGGGAATGACATATATAAGATAATAAAAATCTACTAAGGTAACTATATTATTTATACAAATGGAATTTAAAAAGGTACCTGTACATAACAACAAACAATTACTGAATTTCTGATCAAAGTCTGGTCCTTAAATTGTACACTACAAGATCTGCCTGATCACATTATGCATGTGGAAAAAAAATCAACATTTGTAGCAAAATCTCCGGTAATAACGGGCGAACTACATTCTCGGGAGAAATGATCACATCTTGCAACAGATCTTTCTGCAAAGTAGCACAGAAGTTTTCGGTTTCCCCAATATTCTGGGGTAAATACCTGTCTGACGTGTTTCTTTGTGTAACGACTCTCTTTTTACGTCCATGAGTGGCCATTTTGATTATTTCAGAAAATGATAGTAGAAATTGGACGGGTCTACGAATAATTACAATACTACCCCAAAGATTGATAACCGCTGAAAAGACTGCCCTATTTTCTTCATAGGACAGCATTTAAACTATTTGGTACATTTGTGTACGGAAAATAACCAGTCTAAAAAATACGTCTGGTGTTCGTAAGAATTGCTTTTCGTGACGCAAGGTTTTTTACGGGAATTACGTTATTAAATTTGTATTTGCGTTTTGTACGCTTTATTTTGATTTTAATTACGTTTTTGGTTATTTTAATTGCCTAATAACGCGAATACGCTTGTTATCTATAGCGCTGCCTGTGAGGGAAATAAACCAATGTGCCATGGCTGTATACTGTGCCTAATGTTAACAGACTCCTTATATTCCAGTGATCAGGGGTTAAATGTGAAAGTCGGCAGCCGATGCACTAGTCATCATAGCAGACTATAGTAACTGTTGCAATAATTCAACTCTCAGCTTTATAACCCTAATGGTGCTCCCAGAGCTGTCAAAGCAAAAATTATGAAAGGCTTTGGGAGTTGGTTCGTTAACCCAACCTTTAACCTTTTAATCTTTGCACCCTTTGTGAGTCAAAAAGCCTATCAGAGATAACGGACATATACAAATTCGTACGCATGTTTATTAATAGCTTTTCATATGAGCATCGCTTTTACAAAAATAAAACGCACTGAATTGAAATGTGACACAATTTTGAAATGATTTATATAAAGCACCCGCAAACATAATGTATCTCAGGCTCTATGTAGCTTTATTTTCACATAACTGGTGCCAGGATTGGACATGATTTTTATGCCCCCTTTTAAAAAAAAGTTTTGTTATAACTTTTGCAATATTGAAGATACAGTAGCAACTTCATATTTGGCATGCATGTGTATTTCATGGAGCCGCACATTTTGAGTGTTGAAAGGTCAAGGTCATTCTTTAAGGTCAAAGTTAAAAAAAAAATCAAAGCGGCGCATTAGGGGGCATTGTGTTTCTGACAAACACATCTCTTGTTATTTTTCAGATTATTGTGAGTCACCATGCCTATCGGCGATAACATGATCAATAGCTACATGGAGCGGCAGCTGGGCAGTCTCCACGATGCCAGTGCCCCCTCGGTTACAAGCTACAAGGACAAGGTGGTCTCCTTCATCACCGGCGCATTTGTCATCAGCATCCTACCATACCTGCATATTGGTAATCAGTGGGATTTTTTCGGTCTGATTTGGGGCCGTTATTTGTTACACTAATTTCCCAATAATAGTCAAAACGCTGTGATTTTTCCCAACCCAAAGGGATCCGGCCCCATTCCCCAAATGGTGAAAAAAACCACTGGGGTTATTTTGGAAACACTCATAGTGGGCTGGCAGCTTCCAGGAAAACAATTTCTGCTCATTAACTAAAACACTTTGTCTCATAAAACTTAAGGATAATGTTTGTTATCATAATACAGACAAGCGAGATAACCATCCAGTGATTTTTGGCCCAAAACAACAGCTATTTACAGGCTGTTTCCCAATTGCAAAAAGTAAAAAAAGTATGTTTCCCAATGGCAAAAAGTAACATTTTCCCCAAAAATCTGAACAAAATTTCCCCCAAAATATGCCAAATTTTCAATAAACTTAATAGCAATTTAATTCCATAGCACTTTATAATATAAATTTTAGAAAGCAGTTAAACATGCACTTATAAACAATTGGTTTACTGTTATTTATAATCATATTAATAATGTTTAATTTTTCCTGATTTCATGGTCTATCACGTTTTTTTCCCAATCAAAAAGGCACAGGCTGTAAAATATAAAGTGAAAAAAATCACAGCCATCCAGATCACTTGAAGCACTTCAGAGTAATGACCTTTCAATTATGAAAAAAACCTTGTCCGCTCTCTTACTCAAAAGGTTTTTATCCTATCATCATCAAATTCAATGGCCATATTAATGGGCATTGTATTTCGACAATGTTTTCTGCTCTCAAACAGGTGAATTTCAGTTAATAACTTTCGTTTGCATTATTAACCAATCCTTATGAAACTTTAAATATAGGAAGCTCAAAGTGAGACCTAAGTTGGGATAATTTTTGGCTATTTGTGTCAAGGCCAAGGTCACAGTAACTAAGAGTAGAATAGCAGTTGTTGATCATTAATTTCACTAAATAGATGTTAATATTGCATTTAAATTGTGTGTGTGTGTGCAGGAAGCTAAACATGGAGACCTAATTTTGGATTGCATTTTGGGGTTGGTCACGTCAATGTCAAGGGGTTAGTAAAAGTAGAAAAACAGTTTTGGGTGCTGAATACCGGTAAATTTAGCTTTATTGAAATTGTTTATAGCTTAGATGCAGACCTAGCTAGAGATTGCATACATGAACATTAATGTACAGTTTTCACCTTCAAAGAATCTCTGAATATGTTTTTTTAGATATTTATTCAGTAACATCCCATATTCATCTACAGCCACTTTACAGGTGTATTCCATTTGTGGATGTGGGTGCCTGACAAGCGCTCCATCACCCGGAACAACTGCACGTGCTCCTGCTTCGATACTGTTATGAGAGGTACCCGGTAGACTGGAAAGTGAAGTCCTATTTATAGCCTTCCTATAAGGGAGATAACTGATATTTTCTTGAGCCCTTACACTTGGTGTCCCTTTTTTAAGCTCACCTGTCACGAAGTGACATGGTGAGCTTATGTGATCGTGTGATGTCCGACGTGCGTGCGTGCGTCCGTCAACAATTTGTTTGTGTAGACAGTAGAGGTCACAGTTTTCATCCAATCTTTATGAAATTTGGTCAGAATGTTTATCTTGATAAAATCTGGGTTGGGATTGTATTTGGGTCATCTGGGGTCAAAAACTAGGCCACTAGGTCAAATAATAGAAAAACCTTGTTTAGACAATAGAGGCCACAGTTTTCATCCAATCTTTATGAAATTTGGTCAGAATGTTAACCTTGATGAAATCCTGGTTGGGATTGTATTTGGGTCATCTGGGGTCAAAAACTAGGTCACTAGGTCAAATAATAGAAAAACCTTGTGTAGGCAATAGAGGCCACAGTTTTCATCCAATCTTAATGCAATTTAGTCAGAATGTTTATCTTTATGAAATCTGGGTTGGGATTGTATTTGGGTCATCTGGGGTCAAAAACTAGGTCACTAGGTCAACTAATAGAAAAACCTTGTGTACACAATAGAGGTCACAGTTTTCATCCAATCTTTATGAAATTTGGTCAGAATGTTTATCTTGATGAAATCTGGGTTGGGATTGTATTTGGGTCATCTGGGGTCAAAAACTAGGTCACTAGGTCAAATAATAGAAAAACCTTGTGTAGACAATAGAGGTCACAGTTTTCATCCAATCTTTATGAAATTTGGTCAGAATGTTTATCTTGATGAAATCTGGGTTGGGATTGTATTTGGGTCATCTGGGGTCAAAAACTAGGTCACTAGTTCAAGTAATAGAAAAACCTTGTGTAGACAATATAGGCCACAGTTTTCATCCAATCTTAATGAAATTTAGTCAGAATGTTTATCATGATGAAATCTTGGTTGGGATTGTATTTGGGTCATCTGGGGTCTAAAACTAGGTAATGAGGTCAAATAATAGAAAAAGCTTATGTAGACAAAAGAGGTCATAGTTTTTATCTGATCTTAATGAAATATGGTCAGAATGTTTATCTTGAGGAAATCTGGATTGGGATTGTATTTGGGTCATCTGGGGTCTGAAACTAGGTCACTAGGTCAAATCATAGAAAAACCTTGTGTAGACAATAGAGTTCAAAGTTTTCATCTGATCTTAATGAAATATGGTCAGAATGGTTATCTTGATAATATCTGATTTTGGATCGCATATGGGTCATCTGGGGTCAAAAATTAGGTCACCGGGCCAATTCTAGTAAAAGGTGAGCAATTCAGGGCCATCATGGCCCTCTTGTCTATATAAGTGTTTTCACATCAATAATGAACACTTCTTGTTCTTCTATATTTTATTCTATTTGTTATATTTAATAGAATATATATATATTCATGCACAGTGATTTATCTTACTGGCCTATTTTATAACAGTTAAATCTGTAACATAACGGATATTTGGGGCATCATTATATACATAAAACAATTGAGTTTTGGAAAATTGTCAATAGATCTTTTATCATACAGACAAATTGCAAAATATAATACTTGAATTTTGGAAATTATAAATAGATGTTTAATTATGAAGAATATAATAGTATAAATAAAATAAAATAATTTTGATTAAACTATTTTGTAAAACATCAAGAAGAAAACGCAAATATGTATACCTTAGGAAACGCAAATATGCAGGAAAATAGGTTATTAAGCAGATCAACGATGTCACTCGTAACAGATGCTTAAATGATTAGTGACTGGAGTGCAAATATGCATACCTTATGTGAATTTATATTGCAATAACATGCTTTGTACGTCAAACAAACATCCTCCTTAAAGTCTGTTATACCTGACAGATGCCAAAATAATAAGTATAAATAATAGACGCCAAATTGATAAATTATCAGAGTGCAATTTCCTTGCCTCTAAAATTATATGATAATCTACACCAAAGCGCACTCTCATGTAATCTAGGACAATTCTAATTACCTGATTTAATCAGCAAAAATAGCGAAACTGCTAGGGCAGAGTTATATTGACCAACCAAAAGTTGAATACAGACATGTTAGTTTGATGATCAGGTAGCTCTCAGTATATGTGTGCATGTTTTGTTAAAGTAAGGTAAGGAGTACACGCTAGACCACTGTACAGATAGGTCACAATTTACGAACATTGGAAAACGTTGTGTTAGACATAAATCAACAAAAATAAATCGCAATGAAAACTGAAATGTACTTGTATACTTTCATATGTTCAACCGGCTATGTGACAAATCATCATTACATACCTATTATTTGGCTCTCCGGTAACTGAGCAGTTGGTACAACTTTTCATCTCAGCACCCCAAGATTCCTTCCCCACTCCTGGTGGATGTGATTTTGGTTTGTGGTCATCAAACAGGACAGTAGGGGTTTCCTCAGGGTACTCCGATTTCCCCTTCACATCACAAAAAAAACTCACAGTAAAAAGCATTTTTTTTTAAATTGCCGCTTTAAATCAAAATTCGTCCCAACTTCTGTGAGTCCAGTAAGTTAATTTAAGGTTTGTGTGCTGGAACAATATCCAGATCCTCACATAATCAAAGGGGATTATCATGTGACAAATGGGATGGCAACGTACATGCCGAGACAGGTATTTATCGCCGTTAAATACTCTTCATTTCTTTTATAAATTTTAGAAATGCTGCTCATTTTCCAGCCATATCAGCAAGAAAGTCATTGGCGTTTATTTTGTATTAATATTCGCTCTGTATCTCGACTTTACTCGATGCGAATATGTTTAGCAGGTTTACCTAATTACAGCTCCATTAAGAAAATTTGCAGCGAGTAAAATCGAGATACAAAGTGAATTTTAATGCATGAAAAAACGCTAAGCACTTTTTTGCTGATATACCTGGAAAGTGAACGGCATTTGAACAATTAATACAAGTCATAAGGGTAAAACACTGTGAAAAATACCTGTTTCGGCATGGACGTCGCCATCTTGTTTGTCATGTGATTACTCCCTCTGATAATGAAACCTTATGAGGCACAGAAGGACATCATACAAATTACAATTCTTAATCCACACACACGTGTCATTTTCAGGAGAATATGAACAACCAGGAACTACAGGCTACAAGCATGTCTACTTCAACGCTACCTGGCAGACATTCCGCATCTGGATCTTCACCATCGTCTTTGTACTATTGGCGTACGAGAGCATCAAGTACCTCATACCGTTGGTGAGGCGGAGAAAGTTGAGGGCATCCATGTTTGCGCTGTATATCGTTAACATGTAAGTGTTTCTCTTGGCATAATTGGGATTTCCTGATTATTTTACTAAAATGATAAAATTGACTACGTAATTATGTATGTTCCTATTATGAATGAAAATATTAGATTTTGTTTTGTTCAAACTTTAATTATTGTTTCACCATAGCGAAAGACAAAAAACAAAAATGGCTGCCATTTTAAACTTAGAAAATGTGTACCCCTATGTTAAACTTGATGCAGCATTTACCTCTGCCGATGTTTCTAATTTTAGTCTATACAGACCTCTTCTTGTTACTCACTTTTTACTCACTGGCATACAAAAGTCAAACATCTACTGGCTAATGATTTACTCACCAAAATTTTTATATGGATAAAATTTACCATGTTGTTTTTTCATCTAGTTTTGTTCACTTCCTTGATGCATTGAAATTCTGCACGCGGTATACTCAATGCATGTATTCATCGCCATCTTCTTTTTCTATTTTAAAACAGTTAATGTAAGCAATCTTGTTCTTTCTGAATAGATATGTTTTGATAAACTAACTAACAAACGAAAGACCTTTTCATGAAGGCAATTATTATTTCAATTCTTCAGCAATTTACGTTGAAAAGTAAAAGAACAATGCACCACAATTATAAGATTTAACACTCTTTTCAGTCACTGAAACTTCTCAATCCTTAAGAAGTTAAACAAAACACTTAATTAAAAAATAGCGATATTTGAGTACATTCTACATTATTAAAGAAATCTACTTTGCAATCACACTGGTTTTATTCGAGCTAAATGTTGCAACACNGCATCTGGATCTTCACCATCGTCTTTGTACTATTGGCGTATGAGAGCATCAAGTACCTCATACCTTTGGTGCGGCGGAGAAAGTTGAGGGCATCCATGTTTGCGCTGTATATCGTTAACATGTAAGTGTTTCTCTTGGCTTAATTGGGATTTCCTGATTATTTTACTAAAATGATAACATTGACTACATATGTATGTTCCTATTATGAATGAAAATATTAGATTTTGTTTTGTTCATATTTAATTATTGTTTCACCATAGCGAAAGACAAAAACCAAAAATGGCTGCCATTTTAAACTTACAAAATGTGTATCCCCTATGTTAAACTTGATGCAGCATTTACCTCTGCCGATGTTTCTAATTTTAGTCTATAAAGACCTCTTCTTGTTACTCACTTTTTACTCACTGGCATATAAAAATTCAAACATCTACTGGCTAATGATTTACTCACCAAAATTTTTGTATGGATAAAATTCACCATGTTGTTTTTTCGTCTAGTTTTGTTCACTTCCTTGATGCATTGAAATTCTGCACGCGGTATACACAATGCATGTATTCATCGCCATCTTCTTTTTCCATTTTAAAACCGTTAATGTAAGCAATCTTGTTCTTTCTGAATAGATATGTTTTGATAAAACATTTTGGTCAAGAACAGTTTTCATATTTAGGTTGGCTGCCTGTTTCAAAACGAGTAGAACAGGTCATACTTTGTCATGTACATAAGGTTAAAAATGGCCTTGCACCAGAGTATATGGGTGAGAACTTTAAGCCAGTGTCTGGCGTACATAATCGTTGTACTAGGTCTCATATGGTAGCTCAGCCAGAATCTGATCATTTTGCTGAAATTTTACATTTGTAGACTCTGGTCGTTTTTCCAAACCAAGAGTAGGAAGTTTTGGTTCTAAAACATTGACATATAATGGTATCAGTTTATGGAACAATCTTCCTCAAAACATCAGGGATGTAACTAAACCTTACAATTTCAAGGGTGCCATCAA
>VMBQ01014757.1:0-13740 GCA_007657795.1 Dreissena rostriformis | reverse complement strand
CTATTAAGCGCTTAAATCGGTTTAAAACGCTATTTTTTTAGCGATTTTTTACCGATTAATCGCGGAACACAATCGCTAACTTTACTGTAATGTTGTGCAAAAAAGCAGCATATTGAGTGTTTAAATAAATAAAACAATGAATGACAGATTGGCTCTGTTGTTATTTTCATTAAATGTTTTGTTGTTTTGTTTTTAAATGTTGTCAGCGAGTTGTATGATGGGAAATCGGTAGTTCTATTTTCTTTTTGCGCCAAAAAACGTCCACGAGACGCTTCCATAAAACATTTGCAAAAATCACATTACTGTACATTTGTTGGCAGTAACTTTGTTCATACACTCACTCTGAGCATCATTTAAATCAATTTCGAATGCTTTGCCATCGGATTTGATTAATAAACACACGTTTTTATCTCTAATTTACATGCGTGTATACGTATTCGGAAGTGAAAATATACGATGCATAACAGCGCAAGCACAAGCATTTTATTGAACATGCTTTTAGAAAAACACTATTTGTAATGTTGGATGTTCATACAATTGTAATGTTATCGCTTTAAAAAAAGAACATTTTATAAATTAAGAAAGTATACTTGTTTAAAAATAATTTAATTCATCCTCGGACTATCTCTTATGTATGCACATTCGGGAAGTGTTGCTACGCATCCTTATAGAGATAACAGTAACGTCGTGACGTAACGGCATGTTTACAATAAGGAAGTCAGAATTCGCCATTCGCAAAAAAGGTTATTGCTCGTTCTGGTCGCCAAGTTGGAAAGAAATGTAAAAGGGCGTACAACCAATGCAGTTTCTTGGACAATATAATCCTTTGACCCACAGGTACTAGCGTTGAAGACTACTATTTGACATGTAAAAATATGTGTTTGGCACTCGTCGGACTTGCGGCAATTGTGCAGTTTGTTGTTCACATTTGCCAGGAAGCGAGATGACTTAATAAACATTCTTATAACTAGCAATTCAAACAATTGTACACCAACTGATGTGGACATGAACTGTTGTGAATTTGTTTTCCCTACATGTAAAGAAGCTACAGGCTAAGCTACTTTACACACGCGTATGTTTTTTAACGTAGTTTGTTATTCGATTTGTGAAAGGGATTGAGGCTAAATCCCAGATCCAAACATGCCGATACGCTAGACACTGTGTTTTGTCGACTCAGCACAAACAACTACAAGGTATTTTTTATTTTATCTACGGACGTAACGACTAGCAACAATATTAACTGTTATTTTAACACTCTTATACCCGGACAAATCCTTAAGCACTAGGAACTAAGACACATTTGGCACTTCAATCACCGATCACTTAGCAGTTAGATCAACGCATACATACAAGTTAACACTAAAATATTCAATAACTTAAACTTTTAGAAAATCTAAGCCTTTTGAACAACTTAAAACCATTCGAAATGAAACTTGAAACTCTAAACAAACGTTGACAATAATCAACAATTACAACACTGTAAAACAGAAAACATACAGTAGGAGAATACTATAAAATTCCATACCGTATTGAGCGAGCCAGACCGCCAACACAAACGAATAAAGACATTGTGGAGAGTCGATGGTCCTCAACATCCCTGTTGTAATCGCTCTTGATTACTACTTCAAATGTTACATTAATTTGGATAATTCCTCCGTGCTGCAATCACCGTTCTGTTTTCCTGATATGAGATTAAGTCGCAACTCAAGTTTCAATAAATCAAATTGAACCGATGTGAGTCAGGCCCACGAAACATTTGTAACGTCAATTTAATACATTAAAACCCCCGCAATTAAACCGAATATCTAAATATGATGTCGAAATCTCTCTTATCTCTTAAAAACAAACCGCGAACATTGCACTGGTACGTTTTTCCTTTATGTCACACTTAGCACAACTATTGAATACATATTAATCTCGACGCTGAAATCATGCGCCTATATGTAGAAAGTAGGTAATAAACGTGCGCGTAATAACAGAACGCTTCAGTGCTCATAACCACAGACATTCGTCATTTTTTTAAATTATCTTTTTGTTATACAAACTAACCAAAAAAAAATTTAGTTGATTTTTTTTTTAACTTATATATAATACAAGGTATGTGACAACGACCCTTGAAAGCTGATTTCGGCACACCAGTCAATTTTCGAAGCTCACTACTCCATCAATTTTCAGCCGATTTGCAAAATCTTGATTTCAAACAACGCAGAAGACTTGGTACTAAAGGAATCAATCGATGCCTGTTTGCATAAGTGTACCGTAAAGCAGTCATCAAACAGCAAACTTACAAAAGCATTTCCTGTCTCGATCTGACTACCACGAAAATACATTGCAAACAAGCAAAAATCGGTTTGACAGTCATTCGAAATGGGATTAAACATATCATACAATCACATACAATCAAAATAAAACTAAATTAACACTTACTAACATATATATCGATTCAAATCCAATCTATTCCGAAAATCAGTTTTCCAACTATTATTTGACTAGGAAATATTTGTAAACACAAAGCTGTGATCTCATTGGTTAATAACGGAGGTGTGTCTTTTCTATCTACTTTTGTGAAAACTGATCTTCTCGCAATAGATTGGACTTTGGAGTTATATTTATGTTAGTAAGCGTTGACTTAGTTTTCTTTGATTGTATTTGATTGTATGAGATGTGTAAATACAGTGTGAATGACTGTCCAACCGAATTTATGCACGTTTGTAATGTATTTTCGTGGTAATCAGATCGTGTCAGGAAATGTTTTTTTTGCAAGTTTACTATTTGATAACCGCTTTACGTTAGACTTATGCGAACAAGCATCGATTTATTCCTTAAGTTCGAAGTCTTCTGCGTTGTTTGAAATCAAGTTTTTGCAAATCGGTTGAAAATTGATGGAGTAGTAAGCTTCGGAAATTGACTGGTGTGCCGAAATCAGCTTTCACCGGTCGTAGTCACATACCTTGTATATATATAAGTAAAAAAAAAAAAAAATCAACTAATTTTTTTTTTGGTTAGTTTGTATAACAAATAGATAATTAAAAAAAAATGACGAATGCCTGTGCTCATAACAATACACAACCTCGTCGTAAAACAGAAGCACTTGAGCGTAATAAAAATCGTAAACGTACGTACACTGAATATTTTGAATAAATCAGGTTAAGGTTTCACAAATGAGTGAGTATTAAATGTTTGTTTTCATATTGTTTCGGTCGGTTTTATCTAGTTCGTCAGTTTAAATTTGTGTCGGTGTGTCAGACTTAAACTGTAATATAACTCTTTAAAAATCGATGTTTGCCTTGATCGTTTGAATCTCGGGTAAACATTTAAGTTTGTGGCCATTTACTTAAAATCACCGGGGAACCGTTTCAATACGATATCGTATCGTAAATGTTTTTATATCATAACTCGGGTAGTTGCGACTGGATTTACGATTCTCGTAAACCGTTTCAATAACCCCCTCGTAAATGGCCTCATAAAACGCTCTTGTAATCTACCATTTCTCTAGGGTACATTCTGTTTTCTTTGTGGTTATTTTCAAAATGTCAACATCCGGTAGTGTTTTTACACCGTATTGTGTTCTGCTATGTGTTGATGAAAATGAAGAAAAAGCACAAATAGCAAAACATTGGACAGAAAACTGGTTTACGTGTCGAAACATACTAACGAGAGCTTATTGAAACGTTCCCCCGGTTTATCATTGGAAATGAACTTGCCGTGTAAACCACATGATTAGTTACGATATTTAGTTGTGTTCGTTAGGTCATAAAATGTTATTTTTCCTATCTGTGAACAATTTCGTTTAAAGTAGTTATAATTGCGATTGTCTACACGCAAGATATCAGCAATTCTTTCTGTGGTAAATCTATTCAATTGGTATTTGTTGTTTTGTGCGCATTAAACAAAATTCTATTGCAAAAGTATAAAATATTCTGTATAGGTACCTAACGTGCTAATTGTTGTCAGGGTCTCGTGTGATCTTGTAAAATTAAATGTTTAACTGCATACAATAACATTAAATTAAAAGAATTAATATAGGGCAAAAAGTCGCTCATTGGGCGTATCCACTATGCTCAAAACGTACAACTCTCTTATGTTCCAGTGAGATGAAAATTTGTTTGAACGTCTTTGTACTAATACAAGTTTATATATTCAGAGGAAAAAAAGATGTATATGTTCACTAAAACCGTTTTTATTGAAAATAAACCAACGACCATATAACAATCATTTGGAAGTTTTACGAACTTCACCATGTATCTCACTTATATGGATTCGCAGGGGCTTGTTTAAATAGTTGACAGTATATCAGCTTATATTCAGTCAGTTTATTTCAGCATGTGCGTATATTGACTATCTTACACATATCGCCAGCGGCTTCAGCTGAGTAATATCCGATCGCGTAATAGGTATATATCTCTTCGTATAAACGAAATGATTTGCTTTTTTGTCGCCGAGTGGGTCTGTGAGTCAATGTCAAGTTAAGTGTTCAGAGGTCTCGACAACAGAGTCAGATCTCTATCATGTCCTGAACAAATAGGAAACGTTGTATCACAGCTAATGGGATGCCAGAGATCTCTGTAAAACAGAGTATCAGTAGTGTATAAAAAGAACGGCATAAAAATAGGGTTAGACTATATGGAACAATAATTTCAAATTTTGAACGTACGCGTCTTTTATTTATTAAATCTAGAAGCATGATGAGTGAGTTTTACTTGAGCTAACCAGTCAGCCTATTATAACATGTATGCTAATGAGCCTCATAAATAGACGTCGGTAACACGCCCTTATCAAATTTCGTCAAAAAGATACCCATTCTAAAATTATAAATAAAGAGCATACATTCAACTTGTCAAATTGCGTAATCTGAAGGATGATATTGTAACACACATATGTATGAGGTAATACAACTGAAAGAGTTTTCTAATCAAAGAGATACAACAAATATTTACTGCACACAGTGTGTATGGACAGCTTTTAGTTTAGTAACATTTAAACGTTTAACAGTCATTTAAGTAATCAACATAGTTCATACTAAAAGTGAAAACGAGCCTCTACATTAATTTCCGGACATGTAAAAAAATAACCTTCTAGTCCAACGGGATAAGTGAAAACATAAAAGGTCTTCTTTTTCTCTAATAATCTAACAAACAATACAGGAATTCGTCTGGTATTTACCAACACATCTTTATGTAAACCTTCCAACACTAAATCGCTTATTCTTCAGATACACATTATACTGTACTGTAAACAAGGGAATACAGTCAGCTAGTCCAATTAACATCACTTGATTGCGTTTAGTTCCCTTATATTGTTTTAAATAACGTTATTATTTGTATGCGGTTTATTTCAATCAGAGTTTGGTTTACATCAGTAAAAAGAGCTTAATTTAGAAACTGTAAACAAATTGTATTAGCATTGAAACTCTAGGTAAGATTTACGAAGTTACATGTATATTAATATTAGTGGGGTATTCTATTCAACTTTCATTCGTGGAGTAGGCTTTCACGTTCAGTTTTTAAAAATCTTAAATTAAAATCAAAATGTAATGACAATATAACACAACAAGGATTATTTTACCATTGTTTTATTGATTTGTATAAAAAAAACTTGCATTCGACTATTGCTCGTACAGTTTGTAACTTTTCATTTTTAAACATATTAGTTATATCTTTAGTTTTGCATCGTCTGAATCTAATAAGTATAATAAAATATAAAGCCTAGGACGGGCATGTTATTTAGATTAAGTTGACTATGTAACTGAAGAACGTATAATTTTATTATATTTGTATTTATATTCATTCGCATCTGCAATTGTATACAAAAGTATAAAGTAATTTATTTTGGTTAATCAATGTACATGTTTAGATTAGAAGAGCACTATTCGGGTCAGAAGAACATGAACTGGGTACAAATTATCAAAGCGGTCACACAACAGGCGGGATAACAACTAAACATGAAGATATGTCACTTATAACTACATTTGTGTATACTGAACATTATTGAAACACAAAAACGCACTGACTTTAAAAATAGTGGACATACAACCCGATCGACAGGTGAACAGACTTATGGAAGGGCGAACCGACCGACAAACAGACTAGACAGGCAACCACATTTGTATTATCGCAGTTTTTGTGGAACTGGACAATCTCGATTTAAAAACAGAGGAAACATATTTGTATGATGTCTGATTTATCTGTATGAGCGCCTTAATGCATTTAACAGTTCTCGTGTATATCTTTACCGACTTTACATATTTTCAACATAAGACTTTAATATATTTAATTCCAAATACTTAGGATACACTTGGTTTCTTAATATACCATCTCCATTTAGTATACACAACTATCAAATAAGATGCACAATTAAAGATTTATCAAGAAATATATACGAGTATATATTTTAATTTAAGCCAATCGCATTAACATGTGTATCCTAAATATTATATAACTAAGTACAATATATACGTACCAACATAAACATGATATATAACAATTGTCACCCCTGACCAAAACAGAAATAACATGTGTATATCTAGATCACAGAATTGTCAATCCGGATGTCGGAAGTACTTGATTACAGTGAAGCCGGGAAGGATACTGTAATGGAGCGGAGACGAACTTACTTGTGGAGGCAGCGCATGGAGATGATAAATAGCCAATTATAAGGAAAAACAGTGTTTTCACTTCGGGACCCAATGGGAGAAACCACAATTCCTGGCCTACCGTCTGATATAGATTTCCTAACGAGTAACAACAATGCGAATATCATGATGTGTTCGTAACGAAAGATTATATACAAGTTCTGTAAGTGCTTAAAAATATAAACATGACATCGAGCATCAGGCTACGGTTATAGGAGAGACTCCCAAACATGGGCCATCGGTTAGCTGGGTGAGGCCAACATTTTTTTATAAATTGATTTACGGGATTTATTTTAGAAAAATAGGGTCGGGGGTCGAAATAAAAAAAAATAAAAGAACAAAAATCACAGAGTTGACAACAAAAATAAAAATAAAAGTTTAAACTCGTTGATTTTTTTTTGATTTTTATAAACCAACATTTTACGTTACTTTTGTAATATTCATCTTATTTATGAAAACAGTAAGTCACTAGAAGCAATAGAAATAATGTTATTAATGCATTTTTCAAGAACATTTCTTTTTAATCTTAATTCTTGTGGAATGTCTTCATTGTCTGCTATGTGTTTATTTTATATCAAATAAGGTGTAATCTAGCACTTTTTGTTTTATTGTTACAGGGATTTCAAAAGATTTTAAAAAACCAGGAGTCAATGACCCCTGGACTGAAATTTTGAGGGATCAAATTGAAAAATGCTGGGGTCAAATTTGAAGCGCAAAAATAAGTGTACACGAGTTGTGTTTTTGTATGTCTTATTCATTTTTAGATGACATAATTTGCAAACAAAATTATTCATATAAAGTTACACAAGTCATATCATAATTTTTGAATGGATATAAATAATAATGCTAACCCCTGAAAACTGGCATCAACTTTTTTTATATATGTTACTAGCACCATTAACACTTTTGTTCACTATATTTGTTTTGCAGTTATTCACAAGTCTCACTTACTAGGTTCATGTATTAGTCAACAAAAATGTTGTTGTTGTTGAATCAATCGTAAATTGACGTATTTTTCTGTAGTTGCCATGGGACTTTCTAATTGAGTGCATTTATTCCAATGTGAGTTTTTCATTCTAGAAAATACATGTACCTAGTAACAAGTCTATATTTAGTTACAGCACTCTTGCAACACACACGCTTTCCATGCGCGACAGACGACATCAACAATTTCGAGCTTTTATTAAAACACGGGTTTTACGAGGCAAACATAATAGTCTCTTGTAACTCAAAATTGAGTGGCAGCAATGATTGTGTTTCATGTTTAAAAGTAGTGGTATATATGTGACTGTATGCAATTATGCTGATGAGACTGTAATGAACAAATAATAATTATATAGTGATTGGTGTAAGTTGTGGATGAATACAAAGGAATTTGTACCAGCAAATACTAACGCGTGGCTGTATAAAAACGATGTTCTTCAGTTTTTTTAAATGGACATGGTGAAATATACATGTACTAAAATTAAAGTGTTGCCGCACAACATTGTTAACGGGTATTGTTTTCACAACTTACTCGCCATAAGTAATTAATTGCTCACCTTTTGCATTTAACTTTTCATATGTAGTAGCTAATTGTTTACAGTAAAAAGGTGTTATGATGATGCTTGGCACCGTCTTTTAAGTACTTTTTAATTACCGAATTACACCTTTCACAAACAATAAATCCGATCCGATTTAACACAGTTCACAAACGATTGTGTAACGGTTACGATTTAACCAATGAACTTTTCAAGTCAATGACGTCACATGAGGTACATTTACAGTTCTCAACAATTATCCGCTAATCGGCGCCACTTCAAAGGGATGCTTTGAACTTTCATGACCACGTGCTGTATTGTGTAAATTTTATTTCGCAAAAAGTGTAACTAAGAACGGCGCCTTACCGTCTTGTGTTCGTTGTCAATTTATACGCGTAAATTGGTCTCTCCGATATAAACTTGTTTTGCTTACAGAGCAATTAGACAAAGGTGATTTTCGCAGTTTGGATTTTATTTTGGATTATGAACCATATGCCGATAGTAAAAAAACGGATGCGATAAAACGCTTGCGAATGTAAATTCTGATTGTTGTCTTCGACAGTTTTATTTTTTCACGCGGGTCTTAAACACTGTCGGTGGAATTTATGAAAATAAAATTGCAGAAAGATACTTTTATTTTTATTTCATTTTGACATAAAATACGGTCGGCGGTCCCGTAAATCAATTTATTAAACAATGTTGGCCTGAATGATTGGGATATATTACATGCATTTCACGAACGCAAACCTCTTCCTAAAATACAACACTGGATGAAGAGTTGTAGAGGTGGACACTGGCCGTTTGCACAGCTGCTTGAGGCTGCACGGTTAGCTCCATGTTTCCTGGTACCAGCCGGTCATCCAGACAGTAATACCAAAACGCGAAGAATTGCGACTGTTTCCGAACCTAATAGAACAAATGTTGATGTTAAGCTTTAATGTGGCACAACTAAAATTTTACATTATTTTAAAATTACTTAACAAGTCCCTATTTGCTAAGATTGTGGGGGATTCTGTAACAAGTTTTCATAGCAAAACTATAATGTTTCTCACTATAGAACGAACATTTCCTTCTTTGTGGCTCGAACAAAACCTTATGTTTCTACCTCGGTGTTGTTTACACGTATTAAGGAAATGGCTGCGAATGGGAAGGCCCCCACATTATATCAAAGAAGGGGTGAACTTATTTGATGGGCAAATCTCTAAAGTGCAGCAGACAAGCCTTTTAGTATATATATTTACTCTATGATAAAAACAAGTTACAATATGTATATGTTATTGATATAGATAACATAGGGTATCGGTTACAAGCGTGTAGTACACGGCGAATTGGACCAGCTGGAGAAGATGTACATGTTTGCAAAGGTAACAGCGTTATTTTCTGGCTGAAATTCGAGTGCTTGGAGAAAAGCTAGAAAGACGCGAAAGAGGTAATAAGACGAGACAATTTGCACGACATCAGCGAGATGAGAGTCGAAATAGCAAGTATAACAAGCGAGTCGGTAACACGAGTGGCTGAGATAAGTTATTGCGACGAGACTACAGAGACGACTGGGTTAAGATAGTGAGTGAAAACTGCGAGTGAAACAAGTGAGTGCGAAGAGAAGGGACGATGAGAAACGAGTGATAATAGACAAGTGAGCCGAGCGACAAGATAAGTGAGACGAAACAAGACTAGTGATTGACACTAGTGAGATGATTGTGTTAAACAAGAGGGAGACGAGTACGACAAGACAAGCGAAACTAGAGAAGATGAGAGAAGAAAGCATCAAAAGCTTAAACATGTCCGATCCTACGTTTAAGCGTAATCGCTTAGAATTGTCTTTTAGAGACAAAATCAAACTGACCAAGGTTTGGATGGGATATAAACTTACACATTACAGTCATTACAATAAATTTAAGTTGATAAGAAGCAATAAAAAAAAATCACTGTAAATGAAAAGCATTTAACATATAATATCTTATACTTTTCGTGTGAACCTGCTCGGTCATTTGTACAGTTTTGTGTATGATTGTGCATAAACGATTAGCATGTTCTCCTCTACATCTTGTTATTTCTAACAACATAACACATCAATCAGTCTTGATTTTTTAAATTTTAAACCTAGTTTTATTAAGTTCATAATATGATTTTTTGTATGGTGTCAAGTAAAGGTAGGAAAGTCGTCATCGTTTGTTGATGTGTTATAAAATGTTATATTGATACGTATTAATAAACCCTTAAATCATGTCTGTTTTTTTTTTACTTTAAGGCCTGTAATTGACGTTCTGAATAAAGAATTGTCGTTATAACTCTTAACCGGAATCCTCTCTGAACTGGAGTTCCTCATGGTCTCGGGACCGTCCGGTCTATATGGGTTTCACTGTATTAACGTGTATATAACTAACATGCGTTGAGACCGGTTTAGAGGGGTTTCACTGTATTTACGTGTACATTAATAACATAAGTTGAGTAAAGCTCTCCATTTTAACAACTACAACTTGCATCTCCAACAATAAATATTGCATAACTAAAAACTTAAACAAGGACAAAAAGCTAAAGACAATCCCACCAACTGTGTTTACATTCTCTGCTTCTTAAGTACAATTTCTTAATACTATTTTAACTGACGGGATATCGAGTTGATTTTAAACATGAAGGACCGATAAAGCCTGAACCGTTAGAATGTATTGAGTTATTTACGATTGAGATTAAATATATTTATTGAAGAGAAGAAATGTCATCGAGAAATAAGTAATCGGTAAATAATGAACACTACGTTCAGGTGTTTATGTTAATTTTTTTTAAACAAACAAAATACAGAATACATTTACACACGTTATGTAGAAATATACACGAAAAAAATATGGGACAAATTACCGTTCACCTTGCGAAAATACTTTTAGCGATCACAAATAATTATCATTGATATATTCAAGATCTTAAACTAAATATATTCTATATCCATACCCATATTTGTTCTATATTTAACAAACCTAGCATACATAAAAATATATTTTCTATAGCTTCGACTTTAATTCACAAAACAAAATATAAACCACATATATAACTCATTAGGAGGGAAATTGTCCCGAAAAAGAATATTTTAAAGTAAGTATATACTATTTGATGTAAATACGAGAGTTGCCCAATTTCAAAATGAACAAAAGGAATCGTGTTTTTTTTTCAAATACATGCACGATTTATTCGAACCATTGTTGTTTTAGCAGTTGTGTTATAATTTATACTATACTTCAGTGAACATGCAATTTGTCAATAATATTCAACATGCCGCAGAAGAAAATTAGTCAAACGGTGAAGGGCATTGTTTTAGGCCTTTTGCGATGCAAATGCAGTAACAGAAGCAAGCAAAATTAACTGAAAAAGACGGGTAATGCTTTTTCTTGGGAAGTATGCGGAATATTTGATATGACGCTACTCAACAGCGCAGTACAACGCCTGTTGGTGCTACAAATTCAACTTCAAGTAGAGGTCCATATAAGGTCACACATGCGTCGTATGCAAAATTCGTCGCTGGATCTCTTAAATTAATCCGTCGACCCAGAGAACAATAAAATTGGATACAGGAATGTCCAAAGGAACAGTATATAGCATTCATCAGGAATGTTTAGAAATCAAAACTACGGAAGACGTGCAAGGTGTATCAGCTCAACATAACAAAGATTCAGAAGCGCAGAGCCAGGTCTCGGAAGCTATATCTAAAGCTTAAATGTGTCAAGTGGAGAGATTTTGTTACATCTGACGAGGCGATGTTTTATCTTGGTGGAAGTTATGGAAGAAGAAAAGTATGTTATGTCCGAATGGGGGAAAACGTTGGCGATAAACTGGAGTTTGTAAAACGTGATGCGTTTGCCTGTGGCTTCATGGCGTGGGTAGTTATATCGTCCACAGGTAAATCCGAGATCAGAATAATTCCCAAATGGACCAAGATAAACTTAGAAAACTATATCGATAAAGTTCTGAAACCATTTATACGATAGGATGTCCCGAGCCTCTTTCCGGATGATAAACACGTCATGACGTTCCATCAGGACAGTGCATCTAGCGACAATTCCAAAAAACACAGTGAATTGTCTAAAAGATCTTAACATTAAGTTCATAACACCCGAAGAATGGATGTCAAAGTCTCCAGATGCGGCCCCAATGGGTTTTGGTATATTTCGGGGTACTAAAACGACGCTTACAGAAACGACAAGTCAACTGACTTTCTGGTCTCAAAAGAGCTCTGAATGACAAATGGAGCGAATTGGAACAAACTACCATCACTCAAAAGAGCTTTGAAGGACGAATGGCGCGAATTGGGACAAACTACCATCAACAAGACTTTGAAACTTTTGCCAAAGCATTTCAGGATGACCTATACTTGCCATGGATCTCATATTGAGCATTTGTTCGAGGAAAGCTGAAAAGGGCGCAACGATCATAATTCAAATTACGAAGGTGACCAACGCACAAAGCTTTAGCGCAAAACTTCGAGATATATGTCGATTGAGAGGATAACACACCTTTCGGTACCTATCAACAGAAATCCCAAGCAGCGTCAGAGCACACGAGATGGCACTCCACATGTTAACGAGCACCTTCGCTTTGCAAAGAGCGACACTTGTAAAGTTGAAATAGTGACGGTGTTTTGCTATTTCGGATGGGAATATTACAACACAACACGCCAAGTCAACTATAGATATGAATGTCATGAACACGCTGAAGTTGTTCCGGCGGTATGCTCTGCCCAAACAGAACACGACCAACACTATGCTGTTTCCAACAACTCCACACAATTTGAAAGGTCCGAACAAGAGTGTTAATGGTAAAAGAGCTTCCGCATAGCGGCGATTTAGGTCCTCCATGGTCTCCTTTATAAAAAAAAAATGCGCGAATTGTAGCTCTCAGACAAAAACGGTATAATGAGCTTTATTAGTATATTGATTAAAACAACAAATCGATACTTAAACACACGACAGATCACTCTGAAAATAGAATAGGTTTGTCTATATGCTAGAACTACTTAAATGACAACGTGTTTGATGGTTACAATTTCATTCTGAATGCGTTAAAACCTTGAGTACCTCAGATAGTCCGTTCGAAAGATTATTAACAGATAATTTGAGAGACGAGAGACAAAATGAAGTGCAAATAAAATCATAAGCTTTATTTATTGCATATATAGTTGAGCGCATTATAGTAGAGCGTTTAAGACATGTCATGATTAAACGGTGACTACATTGCTATGTTGTCTGTCAAATAAAAACAACAACAGTATCATTTTTTAGAATGCAAACGTTTACTTATGTATTAGACTTCTACACGCATCGTTGCAATATCTTTATACATCAAAAATTATGTATGCCTAAAGCAAATATTCGGATTTTTTCTAACGTAATATTATCATGCAGACGAATCCGCTTATTAAACTGTGTCCTGTTTCCGTTTACCAACATTAACGAGAAGAGTATTGTTGATGATATAACATGTACATAGAAATCCGCCACCTATAATGTATGTACAGTAAAGTTAGCGATTGTGTTCCGCGATTAATCGGTAAAAAATCGCTAAAAAATAGCGTTTTAAACCGATTTAAGCGCTTAATAG
>VMBQ01014755.1:0-12574 GCA_007657795.1 Dreissena rostriformis | reverse complement strand
TAGTGTAATATGAGATGTAGTTAAATGGAAAGATTCGAAATTTATGGATGTGAGACATTATTTTTTAAACTATGTTCTTGCGAATTATTATACTTCTTTAATAATTGAAGATTTGGAAAGTGCAAAACCTGTGCAAGTTTACCCTTTTACATGGATGTCTGTAATATTTTGAAAAAAAAAACTGCCTGATGGAAATATTCATACCGTTTTATGTTTTACTTTGCAGTTGCACATGTATCGTTTTAACCTCTTTGACAACAATAATAAGGCAAATAATACATGCAAACCATTCAAAACATTCGTAGCTGACCTATCTCCATTGGTAGAAAGCTTTCTGCGCTTGAATCGTTGAAGACACACTTTTTAAATAGTGAGTATATGTGTTTTCTTTTTAACGTATACTTAGTTCCACGTGTTAGTTGCCATGGCAACAACAACTGGTATTTCGACTAAATGACCTTGCCAAGGACACGTTTAACAAATGCAATAGTCGGGTATGCAACGTTGAGTTTTCAGGGTTTACCTGCATTAACGTACGTACGTACGACCATATTGTGTTATTGTAATACCGACACGAACATTTTGAAAGCCCCATTAGTTCTAACGGGTAGCATCGTCAACCGCCAGCTGATATGCGGATGAAATAAAGTACTTTTATAGGAGGCGGCTTTACATAGCTTCTTAGGGATATCTGATTTTAAGTTATACATAAGAATTGCAGTCACATTTTTCTTTTGTTACAAATCATTTCTGTGTATATATTGTAAACATACAAAAACAGGATGTATTATGACCTGAATAAATTGAATACAATCTTCTCAAAGAACCGCTGTGAATACAGATCTTTTTCGTGATAACATATGTCAATTTATTTCTGTAAATAAATTCCTCTGTCTGTCACCTTGGTTCTGATTGTACTGGTCGGAAGTCACGCAGAAACACTCTGACTTTTTTATTAATGTTTTACCCATTATTACATTATATACTTAATATATTTCACCACCATCAAACACTATGGAATATAAACTGTTCCAATAAAGAAAGTTGCGTAATTCGCTTTAATGTCAAATATGTATATGCGTTGAAAAGTCCAGCCGTACATTTTTGTGGCAAAACAAAATCGTAAATTCGTAAAACTATATACTATATAATATATATTTTTGTTACAATTATGTAGCCAGTTACATTCATTAGATTTAATGTAACTGCTTTTCGTAAGGGGTATAAATACCCACACATCTTTTTCTTTAGAAGACAGTTTATTATGTGTCTTTTAAGTATGAATTCTGTTCAATACATTTCAGTTGTTAATTCATTACCTGTATAATATTGCATACGATACAGCTGATGAAAAATGTGATCTCATTATTCAAATATATTGTGGATAGTATGACATTGCTGTACTTTTATATAGCATATCACATGACGTTCGGACCATCTACGGGTGGTCTGTATAAGGTTTATGAAATGCTTGTTAATTAATATCAAACGACGTCATTTCAATACAATTTGATCTGCGTGTTTGATCAGCTAACGACACCGTTTCATAATAACAGTTTAATTAAATATTGTACTGAGACCAGAGCCTTTGGGCCGTCTATATTTTCGTTTTGTATATGTAGCAAGCAAGAGCTAATGTTATTGCTATTGTTACATGCATGAGTCTTAGTTGACATGTATTTTTTTTTACAGCTACTGTAATTTAGTTTAATATACGAAAACAATTTTGTTTCTATCACGTATTGTTCAATTACTCTCAAACATGTACGTACAGCTGTATACATACTAATATCATACGCATGTGCCGCGTGAAACGAATGTTGTTACTTCGGGTTAGTACAAAGTATAATCGTTCTTACCATTGAAGACCTAATATATGCAAATACAGTATATTTGATATATTGCTGTACCTAATTAGTTTCATTACAATTTGACGTAATTATACATATTAAATTTCATATATACTCGCGATAGCTGTTAATATCATAGCCCAATGTTTTATAATACATGTATGTATTGTGGCAATGAAACGTTTTATTAATTTATATAATCATACATTATTTACCTTGTAAACACTGTATGCTTAATTTTTCCACTTGGGCTTTTTATCTTCTGGATGTATTGTTTAATAAATCATAACACATCAAATACTTCGACTGTATGCTTATCCTGAATCTCACTTATTTTTTAACATGAGTTATATATATATATATATATATTATTTTTTTTAACCACTTATTTTTTAAATAAATAATATAAACTATTGACCCTCTCATTTTTGTACATGAATTATATTAACATTTGGTCCAAAAATCTTTTGAACATGAATAATGCACATTATTGACCCGCTGTTTTCGTTTCCTTTTTAACATGATACACTTTTTGCCCACTACAACGAACATACAATGATTCGTGTGTTTCGATCGAAATTACCTTCATTTTGTAATAACATTCAAAGACATTGTGTCTCGTAAGACTACATCATTGAGATAAAAGTTATCGCTTGGAGTGAGGAACGTCCGTTTGGATATTGAAAAGTGGAGCGTTTTCTAATGTTGTGTTTCAAGCCACGGTTTACGTACGCAGACGGCAATTGACAAACAAACGTCATTTTACAGGATTGTTTTATAAAGTCGTAGACACACGTAATAGCATTTCTTAAATAGAGTACAACTTAACAATGAATCATATTGTGAGTAAACCTTTTCTATGATTTGAATTAATAGAACATAAGTATCTAATACTGAGAATTGATTATGTTTGTTAACTTAGAATAACAACTTACAAATACACAATCGGCCCAGGCCAAATNATACAATGATTCGTGTGTTTCGATCGAAATTACCTTCATTTTGTAATAACATTCAAAGACATTGTGTCTCGTAAGACTACATCATTGAGATAAAAGTTATCGCTTGGAGTGAGGAACGTCCGTTTGGATATTGAAAAGTGGAGCGTTTTCTAATGTTGTGTTTCAAGCCACGGTTTACGTACGCAGACGGCAATTGACAAACAAACGTCATTTTACAGGATTGTTTTATAAAGTCGTAGAAACACGTAATAGCATTTCTTAAATAGAGTACAACTTAACAATGGATCATATTGTGAGTAAACCTTTTCTATGATTTGAATTAATAGAACATAAGTATCTAATATTGAGAATTGATTATGTTTGTTAACTTAGAATAACAACTTACAAATACACAATCGGACCAGGCCGAATTTAATGACTGTTTCATTTACTTCTTTACATCTTAAAACTGTTTATTTGATATGCGATTAAAGAAACTTGTTTAGTGTTTATCAAAATGAGAATTTTTCAACTTTTTGTCACAGATTCAAGAAATAAATGAACACTGTACATCAGTGTGCGAAATAACAATAATGACGCAGACTTATACTGAAAATACACTTTCGTTTACGAAAAATCATCGTTAAAAATTGAAAAAATTATAAAGCGTCTCAGATGCGAAACGATTAAAAAAATCGATTTCTTTTGTTATCGTTATATTTTGTAACAACGCTTGGATTGTTATACAAAGAATAAAATAAATGGCAACCCATGTGAAGACGGATGGTCAGGTCCGCACTTAATGTAGTCGTAAAGACTCAACGACGACCCGAACATAAACTCTGAAATACACACGTGAAGACGGATGTCTGAGTGGTTTCGGCGCTAGGCTTTTACTCCACGGGTCAGTGGTTCGAGCACTGGTGTGGTAAACTTTTTTTTCTCTTCTTTTTCTTATATTACTTTTATTCTTGTTTTTATATTTGAGCTCTTTACTTCTGATCTTTATATTTATCAATTTAATGTATTGAGTGACAAACTTCAAAACATGCCAAAATCTGTGAACAAGTCCCTTTAAAATGATCACCGAATTGGTTCATTGCAGATAAATGGAATTTTCAATGCTGTTTACTTGCGTACAATCCGACCTTAAAATTTAATTATTGCGATTGTAAAGTAGCATTAATTTTGTGCGAAATTGAAATCAAACATCCGCGGGAAAATATGCAACCTTAATCTGTTAATGTATGTGAACTCTAAAAGGAATCGTTGCCCATTTTCTATATTCAGTTAAATGCAATTGAATTCATTTGACATGCACTCGTAAATGGTTGCTTAAATCAAATACGATTATGTGAATTAAGAGATGCACAGAAAATAAACATTTTGATAAGCTCATCGGTCGCTACATGTATAACTCTGTTACAGCCAATTCAATTTTTAAATAAGAAATCGAACTATATGGTTTACATCATAAATTGAAAGAATATACATGCACACTTATGCAAATAGTGATTGCTTTATTTAAAGCCCCATTACTACTCAAAATAAACTAAAATTTCGTACAATATTTCGCAAAATAAATGTAAACCATTAAAAATGAGTGTTCCTTATAGCAATTGCCAAATTTTCAACGCCAGATGTGGTCTGGTAACATAGATGTGTGTAGATACAAAAGGCTCGTTTTATTTTTTGTGGCATAATTAATTCCATTTTACGATATCTATGCATACGACACATGAACATGGTACCATTTAAGTGTTCGTGTGTCGTATGAATAGATGTATTTGCGGGAAATTAAAATGGAATTTATTGTGTCACAAAAAAAATAAAAACGAGCATTTTGTATCTACAAACATCTATGTTACAAGACTGCATCTACTAAAATTCTGTTGCGTAAACAGTCTAACACTTAACTTATATGTCATGCTTGTGAGCCAAACCAGGGAAGCTTTTACACTTTAATATCGCTCGCATATCCAAGGATGTTAACTAAGTACTTTACCTGTCATTCGCAACACTATTGGTCACCTTTTTAATACAAGACAAACCTTTTATACATGTACATGTATTCAATAATCTGGAGAAAGTTTCTATCAGAGTCATTGAGAAACATTTGGCTAATAATATATTACAAATATATGTATTAAGATTTGTTCCAGCAAATAATGTTAAATAGAAATCGTCCAATCCAAAAAGTGTCATATTCGCTTGTAGTTTCATATATTTCTATGCGCTGTATGACCCTATCGTATCTTTATTGACTGACGAATTAAGTATTCTAATCGCTTTTTCCTGTCGAATAAAATCGTGCACATGTCATCAGCATATAAGTACTATTATATAGATGTATACATTTATTAGCTTTAAGCCCCGCAATTCACAACGGTTACTACCTGCATAGCTTTTACTTTACGGTGATTTAATTGGTTTTAAAATATGATGTGCACCTATTTATAAAAGATTATCGAGATAGTATAACGCTCAAATACTGTTTGCTAACTACGATAATCCGCATTATATTTCTTATTCAAGGGACATTTTCAAAAGGAGAGCTGATTAAAAAAACTATATATGTGGTTGTCATAAAAACAAATCACATTTTAATATGTTCTAACTGACATAGATACAGTAAAAGCTAAACAAAAGACTGGATGCATCGAGAGAACATTTTACTTATTTCCACAAAATGTCTCATTGTCACATCAGCAGATGGGTCATGTTTTGACATAGTTTCGTAATATATTTTTAATAAGACAGCTATAATTCTTTGTTACATACTGTAAGGTTGTGATATTGAGTTAAATACGGTATCGTTACCTTGACGTAATATACAGCTCCGGGTTAACACCCATATAAATATAAATCATTTTGGGATAGTTTAATTGGAATATGGAGCGTTTTAGATATTTCTTACACCATGCTGTTTGCGTTCACACAAAAGCATATACATTTTTATAAGTGTATTGATAATTATACATTGCTACTAGTTCTCTAATAATCATAGCATATTTTTTTTCAAAACCTTGAATTTTTATTTTAAATGTTGACACACATAAAGGTTCCATTGTTTGGTCACAGATCTTAATTTATATTTAATCCTTCCAGTTTTTGAGGAGTTATGGAGTTGAAAATAAAACATGGGCGGATCAACGAACGGACTTACGACCAACAGTTCTGAATATTAAATTAAAAGACCATGTTTAAGAGATGAACAATATATTTGTACACACGCACTTTAATACATTTCTTCATTATTTCTTTGACATCCTGATAATACAGTTTTAGACCAACCTAATACACAGCGGTATCGTATAATGCTATAAATCCTGAGAAAACATGTTAATGTGCCCACATGCTATCATAAACATTTGAACAATTAAAAATTAAGCGAAACTGACAAATTGACCATTTACAAAGGTCAGTGGACTTCGGACAAACCGTTGAACGGTCACTTTGACAATGCAATGTTTGTTCAGGCGGTTGGTCAGACACCATACAAATGTTCAGTCATATTTTATCTCAATGTATTGTGACGCGGTGTCACTGTGCAGAGGTAATACGCCCGTGTGACACTTTGCGATGCCATTCCGTATTTATAAAATATGTATGAACAATACATACCATATAATGGGGTTTGCCGTAATTGACAAATAAAAATTCACATGTCTTCAGCACAAATACGAAAAAAACATGAAATATAAAGCATTCCAGACATCTTTCTAATAAAAAATGCTCATATACAAATGTAAATATGTTTTAGACTAAGGAAACATATTATGTATTATCCACACTTTCGGTAAATGTTACCGCGCGACTGCCTGAACTTCGCGACTTAACTGCTGTAAACGAGCGATTACATCCTATGCAAGAATGATAACATTACGCCAATTCATTCAGATTTATGAAAAGAAATTTTATGTATATTCTTTATTAAACAACCAGACGACATTTGAAAGACACACTCCACATCCAACTGATTTAACGTTATTTTTTTAAGACTGGTTTTATTATCCTGCTATGTCAACACTTTATACAAACATCATCGTATTTGTAATGTACCGTATTACCGTTGACAAGTTTAAACATTTATACAGCAGGCTCTTTTAAAAACTGTCGGACATTTTCAGTTTTTGAAAACGTGTATCACTAATTGGTTAATAAATCTCGCTACTGCATTGGACCTTACGATGAGACCCGGTTAAGTCGGTGCGCTAGTATGCTCATAAATACGTTATCAGTGTCAAGCAACAACTTAACACAACCTATCGCATCATTTATCAAGTTTAAAAGCTCGCAATTTATGTTCAAGCGCCGTTTAATTGTTCAATGTGTGTTATAAAATTCTGATAATTTGACTTAACGAATAGATATATATGCACAATCACACTTTTTTGAAAATAGTGTGAACTGTGTGTAAAAAGTCTTTAGCATAACGTGTGCGTCCATCTATGTGCTTGTTATGATATTCAACTGATGGATGAAACATTCCAAAAACTCGAACAATTCTACGTTGATTTGTTCTTATTGATATAGCTCAATTGTGAAATTGCCAAATATTGCGGAGTGGAATAACAAACGTACCAATATTCCAGCGAGCGATATGTACACACAGTTAAGTTGGTCAATCGAAACATCTTAAAAAAAATAAACTAGTCATTGCTTGAACAGCGAGTTAATATCCGCTTTATTCAACGACAAATGGGAAATTGGTAGAGATACGCGAATTCCCGCTGATCAAACCGTCTTTGAGGAGACTGGTTTGTATTCTATTTAAACGCTGTATACAAACAAAATCGGGTTTTAATTGTACATTATTACCGTTGACAACATCAAAATATCGGACCTTTTCAGTACACTTTTATCATTAATTGGTTTATAAAACTTGCTAGTGAATCCAACCTGACGATGATACCCGGTCAATTCGGCTATTACAAACTATTTCGCTTTTAACACGTTATCTGTGTCATAGCAAACACTTAACGCATTTTATCGAATCGTCTAGAAATTTTAAAAAGCTCACACTTTGTGTACAAGCGCCGTTTAATTGTTAAATGTCCATAATAAAACCATTGTGAATTGTGTAAATAATTTTGAAGTATTCAGCATAAAGCGCTTGTTAAGATGCTTAACTGTTGGATGAAACCCACCACAAACTCGGAATAAAATCCACATCGATGTGTCTGCATTGATATTGATATGTATTTAATCAATGTTATTAATACTGAAACTGCCTGCACAATTCAGCATTCAATATTGCAACCAATAGTTATGTCAGTCACTGGAAACAATTTTTTAAATGTTTAATACGAATGCAGTATTATTCATTCACGTCTTCTTATTTGTTGCATATGTATATAGTAAATAGTTTGAGTTACGCAAAGACCTGTGTATTCGCTTTTTTGTTTTATCTGAGCATAAAAGACGCACGCAGTGTCAATACGTGGGGCTGCTCGGATATACCCACAAAAAGATCTCAGTTGCACGAGCAGGAAATAAAATGTAATATTTTCAGGTTTATTAGAAAATAGGCAAATATATTTGGATAAGGAAAAACGATGCTTGTAGAGTATTATATCAAAGCAGGTAAACATGTTTGATACAAAACTCAATAGTATACTTTTAGTGTGGACTCCATCATTATCATACAGTGAGTCATCCAGTTCCGGCTCATAACCAGTTCCGGCTCACTTCTAAAATGTAAGGCTTGTACGGGCGATTTTCATGCTCGTTTTTTAGTTTATTAGCAAGGCTGACAAGTTACCAGGAAAGCTTTACACTTTCATATTGCTCGCATGCGCTATCCAAGGATATTAACCAAGTACTTTGTCTTTCATTCACAACAAAATTGGTCACCTTTTATTAAAAGACAAACCTTTTATACATTAACACGTATTATATAATCTGGAAAAAAAATCTATTAGAGTCATTCAGAAACAAATTGTTTTGTTAATAATGTATTAATTATGTTTTATTAAGATTTGTTCCAACAACTCATGTGGAACAGAAATCGTCCAATCCAAAAAAGTTTCCCTGTTCGCATAATTTGCAAATATTTCTTTGCGATGTATGAACCCATCGTAGCTTTTCTTTCTGTCGAATAAAATATTGTAATCGTTTTTTACTGCCGAATAAAATCTTGTACATGTTAGCAGCATAGAAGTACTATAATCTAAATGTATACCTTCATTACATTAAAGCCACCGCACTTCATGACGGGGGATGACTACGTACACAGCTTTTACTTTACAAGGCGGTGATGTAATTGGTTTTAAAATATGATGTGCTCCTTTATATATAAAAGATTATCGAGATAGTATAACGTTCAAGTGCTGTTTACTCAGCGTGATACCTCTAATTTTTATTTCTATTCAAAGGACATTTTCGAAATGAGAGCTGATTAAACAAAATATATGTGTGGTACGTCATTGTTTAAAATCACATTTTTATAATTATCAGACTGACATAATTATAGTAAAAGTTCAACAAAAGACTTCATGCTTCGATAGAACATTTTACAAAATAACACAAGAAAAAACGTCTCGTTGTCACATCAGCATATAGCAAATATTTTGGCGTGAATAGAGTGTGTGGTTCAAAATACAAAACAAAAATACTTGTTTCAGTACGTATGATCAACTTAACTTGGATATTCTAAAAGAGAATACAATTTCAAAGCCAATCGCAATATTCTTTCTTCAACATTGTTTGACAGTGGGTGGTTTAAAAATAACAAATAAAAATAAAAATAAGAAAACATCTGGCATGCAAAATAAATAGTTCTAGAGTCGGGTGAATATAAAGAATACTAGAAGATTATGCAACCCGAACAGACACTTATTCAAATATTGCCTTTTATCGCAGATCTGGAGTTCATATCAAACTAACGTTAACATATGATCATCCAAATTTCACAGACATTTTTAACATGTCATCTACGCATTAAGTGTGACATAGTTCTGTAATTTATTGTTAAAAAGACAGCTTTAGTTCTGTGTTACATACTCTAAGGTTGTGATATTGAGTTAAATACTGTATAGTTACCTTGGCGTAATATACTGATCGGGCTTAACACCCACATACATGTAAATCATTTTGGGATAGTTTAATATGAATATTTGAGGTATTTTTTTACACCATGCTGTTTGCGTTCACACAAAATCATATATATTTTTAAAGGTGTATTGATAATTATAAATTGCGACTAGTTCTCTAATTATCGTAGCATATTTTGTTTACGATATTATATTAAATCATTATACAGACGAAATAACGGAGCTATGGAGCGGAAATATCTTATTGTGTACGTAATTATGTGAGTGACATATGAAAGTTATTGTCATTTAACATTGAATTTGATTTTAAATTTCGACAACCATGAACGTGACATTGCTTGGTGACAGATCTAAATTTATATTCAATCCTTCCAGTTTTTCAGGAGTTATGGAGTTGAAAATAAAACATGGACGGAAAAAGGAACGGACTAAAGACCAACATTACTGAATATTAAATTGCAGTACCATGTTCAAGAGAGGAACAATATATTTTTACAAAAAAGTACTTTTTAAATTTTTACACATTTCTTTAAACTTGTTGACATCCTGATATTACACAATACTATTTTAAATAGCATTTTTTCCATCGTTTCGTTTAAAACCAACACTAGTTAGCCCTAAGTTAATACAGAACGGTATCTTAAAATGCTCAAATTCCTGAGAAAACATGGTAATATGCCCACATGATGTTACAACAATTTAAATAATTAAACAATTAAGCGAAAATGACAAATTGACCTTATACCGAGGTCATTTGACTTCGGACAAACCATTGAACGGTCAGTTTGGCAATTCGATGTTTATTTAGGCGGTGTGTCAGACACCATACAAAGGTTCAGTCATGTTTTCTCACAACGCATTGTGACGCGTTGTCACTTTGCAAAGGTAATATGCCCGTGTGATACATGGCGATGTCATTCGGTTAATGTTAATGAAATTGTATTAACAATACAGTACCATGTATGATAGGTTTGGTCGGTATTATGTTGCCAAATATAGATTCACCCGTCTTCAGCAGAAATACAAAAAAGGTGTGTATAATGTGTCGCATTGCAGAGATCTTACTAACATTTGTTTCATATAAATGTGTTTTACAGTAAGAAAACATAAGTATTATTCCCACAATTGTATGTTAAACAAATTCATTGCACTGCGAGTAACTGAATGCGTTCGTAATCAGCAAATGCGGCTTTGACAAAAGCGGACTTAAGGAACTGGTGTCAAGTGTTGTCCCATGACGACGCATTCCACAATCCGTGAAGTTATTATCAGAACATACTACTTTGAATAAGAAAACACCTTACAAGGTGCAGCTTCATTAATATGGCTTTTATTAACTATTTAAAAAAAAAAATAACTCTTCTTTTGTTCACGAATACAAATAATGTTCAGTGCTGACGAATAAGATATTGCATTTGAAAGCACCTTGTACTGTATAATATAGTTTACAGTTACAATTATCTAGACAACCCCAATTCCCCACGTAAATTAAATACCCACACATGTTTTGCTTTGAAAGACAGTTGATTAATTTGTTAAACATTATGAAATCTTTTGACAACATTTAAGTTCTTAATTTATTGCCCGTATTAACATTATGAACATTATAACATACGAGACATTTGATGAAAGATGAGATCTCATTGATAAAGTAGATTGCAGATATCATCACATTCAAATACGGTTTGCATAGTATGAATAGCCAGATCTTGTTTCTGTATACATTTTCCGAAATAAAACTATAATATTTTATGTTTTATAATATGTTGACTTGCTTAGATACAGTAGAAGCTTAACCAGTTTGAAGTAATGCGGTTAAACACTGAATTTTACAAATTAAAGGAAGCAAACACATTCCAAAATGTATTGAATCATCTGAATATCAAAATGCACAGTACATTTTCAGTTGATATTTTTCTTAATATGAACATCGATCATACAAGCTATTTTCCCACTTAACGGACGGACAAGTTTCGTATGTTTCGATAAAACTAACCTGATTTTATTACGTAACACTAAAAGCCAATGTCTTTTGTGACAATACATCATTAAGATATTTTGATAATGGGAGATTTGTCTGTTATCATCCTCGTGATAGGTACGGAAAGACACGTAAAATACAGGTTACAAACGTCACTAATACAATCAGTAGTTCAATAAATTAGAAGACTCGTACTAACATTTCTTTAATATTATTACTGTGATGTCGTATCATTTTGTGAGTAAGACCTTCTATGACTTGAATTGATATAACAGGATTATCTAATACCCAGAATTGATGATGTTTGTAAGCTTAGACTTAAAAACTAAATCCCACAAACACACAGTCGCCAAAGGACAAATTAATGACTGTTTCATGAATTAATTTACTAACATCTTTAAACACTCTTGATTTGATTTGCGATCAAAATGTTCACCACATTGTTGCATTGCAGATGAATGCATTTTTCTATACTGTGTTTTGCGTTTATTCGACCTTAAAATTAATTCGCGTTTTCGCAAATGCAAAGGAGCATTCATAGTATACAATATTCAAAACGAGGTATGCAACATTAATCTGTAAAAAATATATGGACTATAAAATGTATCCTGGACCATTTACGAGATTGAGTTAAATTAATTGAATTAATTTGATATGCATTCACATTGGATCAAAATCAGTGAAATTAAATCACATTAGATGATGTGAATAAAGAAATGCGAAGAAAATAAACATAGCGAATAGCTC
>VMBQ01014754.1:0-13775 GCA_007657795.1 Dreissena rostriformis | reverse complement strand
TGTACTATTCACCTCAAAGTTATGACGTCATTTCCTATTTGTATATTTTCAATATTTACACTTTCTCTACAATTAGCTGGCTGTCACGCATTGCTGCAACAGATGTTACGTATTTTACTAAAATTAGTAATAGCAGGTCTACGAAATTTCGACGGCTGTAAAGGGAATGATTTTGAATAAACTCCAATGGAGCTCATTCCATGCGCTTTTGAGGCACAAATAGTGACCCTTAGATTTTTGAAAATTATATATCATAATTTAGTTAATTGTATATTAACATATATTAATGTATATATTAATACATATATAAGGATAGATATAATTCAAATGAAATAAACCCGTAAAGCATTACATATGGAATTGTTCCACCTTTCGACTTCTCATTGTCAGTGGTACTCTGTGCCCCGTGTTTGATATAAGTCTGAATACCAGGTTTCTGATTACGGAATACCGTAAGGGCCATCATGATTACACATTAAAATCCAGAGGGCGAGAATGCGAGAACGCGAGAGTACGATGACGAGAATGTGACAATACGATGAAGATAGTGCGACAATACGATCTTGCATTCTCGCCATCGCGTTCTCGCATTTTCGCCATCGTATTGTCGCACTGTCGTCGTCGTATGTTCCTATTCTCGTCATCGTACTCTAGCGTTTTCGCATTCTCGCATTGGCGCCATCGTACTATCGCACTGTCGCCATCGTATTGTCGCACTGTTGTCATCGCACTTTCGTATTGTCGTCATCGTACTATCGCGTTCTCGCATTCTCGCATTCTCGCCATCGCGTTCTCGCATTCTCGCCATCGTATTGTCGCACTGTCGTCATCGTTTTGTCGCATTCTCGTCATCGTACTCTCGCGTCCTCGCATCCTCGCCCTCTGGATTTTAATGTGTAACCACGATGGCCCTAACGGTATTCCGTTCCTTGTACATGATTCGTTCTATATTTGGGTATAAACTCTTAGCACAAACATCTACGATTATTAGTAATGAGTTCATTAATTGAATTCATTTCAATGGTATCTTTAGAAATGAATGTAAAAGTATACTTCGAAACTTAAGTGCAGTCGTTACTAAAAATTGTAAAATCTTTGTTAATACATGACCCTGATGCCGGTGTTTTACTTTAACTTTTATCGACAATTTACGTTCGGACAAAGTAATGTGACTTTTTGTCATGAATACGACTGCACGTTTCAAGAAAACGCGGTCGTCTCGCTATTCGTCACATATCTTTTATAAAAAGGGAAATAATTATGGCTTTTATAAGAGAAACACGGGGTGAATATGCTCCCTTTAATCGGAACAAAGCTGATAACGTCTATACAGGTTGTGACTTCTCCGAGTGGGTATATACGGTATATAAATGAGTCGCGTTCTGAAAAAACTGGGCATAATGCATGTGAACAGTCCTTCCCAAAAATATTTTTTATTGCCGGCCAGGAGGTCCTATAATCATGCAGCCATTGCCGGCCCGGACTGATCATTGCCGGCCCAAAATTAATCGGATAAAACGGGAACCAAAAACGCACGCGGTTGTACTTTGCGGAATGTACTCATTTAGTGATGACGTAGAATGTTATTCGCTGACGACTTAGCAAAAATCTTCGGATACCGTATATACGCTTACTACGTCATTTAAAAAAATGAAACCAATGAAAAAACGTTTTACATTATCGGAGTTATTAATAATTCGGTAAAATCTTACTTTTGCATTGATACTTTTCTGAAAATAGATTATGGAATTCCAAATTTCGCCATAATTTTATGACCGGCCACGAGGTCCTGCAATATTAGAATCATTACCGGCCTTTTCAATTTATTATCGGCAAAAGCCGAGGACCGACGGTTTTGGGAAGGACTGCATGTGCGTAAAGTGTCATCCCAGATAAGCCTGTGCAGTCCGCACAGGGTAATCCGGGACGACACTTTCCGCATAAATTGGATTTTTGCTAAGAAGAGACTTCATTAAAACGAAAAATGTCATAAAAGCGGAAAGTGTCGTCCAAGATTAGCCTGTGCGAACTGCACAGGCTAATCTGAAATGACACTTTACGCACATGCATTATGCCCAGTTTTCTCAGAACACGACACAAATGTGTGCCTAGCTCGAAGATTGTCTTATGTCTTATACTTAAAAACTACTAAAAGAACAGTGTTGGAATATATCGCATTGAACAAGAATTATTTCTAATGGGCAATATTATTAACGTCAGCTTCACCCATAATGCATTCTTCCCTAATTGGTGGGATATATAGTCCCGTGACTCGTGTCCATTACAGAATAATGGACTAACCATGAGCATGTCGAAGCGGACGGTCATTATCACACAAAATGCGCTATTGTTACGGTGCGTATGGGTTATGATTTCTTTCAGAACGCAACTTAAACAAGATTTCACAAAATGAGCCCCGTTCTGGGAAAACTGGGCTTAATAAATGTGCGTTAAGTGTCGTCACAGATTATCCTGTGAAGTCCACACTGTCCGCTTTTATGGTATTTTTGCGTTTTAAAGAAGTCTTCTTTTAGCGAGAATCCAGTTTAGGCGGAAAGTGTCGTGCCTGATTAGCCTGTGCGGACTGAACAGGCTAATCTTTGACGACACTTTACGCACATGCATAAAGCCCAGTTTTATAGAACCAGGCACACAATGCTCACCTGAGGACAGTGAAAGTACGTCATAAGGCACTAAAAAACTGTGTCTAGCTTATTAACAACTCTCTTACAAGTGTTTATTTTAATCCATAGTTTGTCGTTTCTTATCAAAGGCACACACACAAACACCCTCACACATACAAGAAATGCGAATGAATTTTTAACCCTTATATCCAACTTTTCAGCAGGCAAGTTTACAGAACCAGTGTTCAATACTTCATTAAACGAATGTCATTCTTGTCGAATGAATAAAACTAGTGAAGTTAAGTGTCATTCGTGTTTAGCTCACCCTAGCACAACGTGCTCATGGTAATCTTTTGGGATCGCCGTTTGTCCGTCGTCCGTCGTGCGTCCGTCGTTCGTCGTCAACATTTTGCCTTGTGGACATTCTAAAGGCCACATTTCTTGTCCGATCTTCATGAAACTTGGTCAGAACATTTGTCCCAATGAAACCTCGACCGAGTTTGAAACTGGGTCATGCTGGGTCAAAAACTAGGTCACTAGTTAAAAAAAAGAAAAACCATGTGAACACTGTAGAAATCACATTTGATACCCAATCTTCATGTTACTTTGTCAAAATGTTTGTCTTAATGCTATTGTGGTTGAGTTTTAAAATGGTTCCGGTTGGTTGAAAAACATGGCCGCCAGAGGGCGGGGCAGTTTTCCTTATATGGCTTTAGAGAAACCTTGTGAACACTCTAGAAGTCACAATTTTTGCCCATTCCTCATGAAACTTGGTCAGAACATGTGTGCCAATAATATCTTGCACGAATTCGAAAATGGTTCCGGTTGGTTGAAAAACATGGCTGCAAGGGGGCGTGGCAGATTTCCTGATATGACTTTAGTAAAACCTTGTGAACACTCTAGAGGCCACATTTATTTGTCCAATCTTCACGAAACTTGGTCAGAACATGTATCCTAATGATATCTTGGACGAGTTCGAAAATGGTTCCGGTTGGTTGAAAAACATGGCTGCCAGGGGGCGTGGCAGTTTTCCATATATGGTAAAACCTTGTTAACACTCTACGAGTCGCATTTATTGTCCAATTTTCATGAAACTTGGTCAGAATATTTGTCCCAATAACATCTCAGCTTAGTTCGAAAATGTCCACTAGGGGCGGAGAAGTTTTCCTTATATGGCTATAGTGAAACCTTGTTAACACTCTGGAAGTCACATTTACATGTATATATCAATCTACATGAAACTTTATGTTTCATAAATTACTTTTATTATTTTGAACTCCACCTTCTCAGAATAGTTTAGTTCCTTCGGGTCTCAGGTCAGCGCCTTAGGGCCCATGGCCCTATTGTTAATATAATAATGTGCTTATGATAAGTATGGTAATAATTCTTATATGAAAAATTGGTAAACAATGGTCAGAAATGAAAACTCAGTCTTGAATTACGTCCATGTGTTTGTTGATGGTCACAATGAAGGATAATACCCGCAGTGTGTGCGGCCAGACCTGCTTTGTGAAGTTACTTGTCTCTTTAACCCAGGTTTTATAAACAAGCCATGTCCTTCATGATATTTATCCGCACACACGACACTGACTGTGTAAATTGAGTGTATATTTAAATAAGAAAGGACCATTTATAACAAACACCTATAAAATGCTAAGTTTTTATTTCAAGTTAATGTTAGAGATAGATACACAGTAACATTCACTTACATAATTGTTTTCATATAAACACATAGTAAATCAGCTTGGTTAGATGTATAATATAGATGTATACTCGTTACCATAGCATAGCCGCTCAGCTAAAAATGGCGTTGCTATGGCAACCAAAAGATATGACGTCATTTGCGATGACGTCGTTAACTCAGAAATGGACTGACAGTAGTGGAATATACACATGTTAGCTCATAGTTATAAATTACTCAAATATAATAGGTACACCTAAATATATACGTATTCACACGAACAGTAAGCATTTTACAAAAACTTGCCAAGAGTCAAACCGCCAGTTTGACAGTAGCGAAAAAAAGAGACAAACGAACCACCTATTTGAATAATAACTAGAAATAGCTATATGTAAAATGACTGGATTTCACACTTTTCACAAAAATTCGCACACATCTGCTGTCACATAAGCATTCCTTTTACGCTATAAAATGCCGAACGGCATGTCAATATACAACATAATAATATAGAAATCAAAAACACTTGTACACGAAACTTCCTTCTTACACAGATAAACATATCGATCAAAATATCCAAGACATGTGGACATGTGTATAACTATCAGCATTAACTTAAGTCTAAGAAACAAATGGTTTCATAATTCTTTGTTTGTTGAAAACAAAGAGAACAGTTAAACTGTGTGAGTGTTAACATGAACCCGTTAGTAACGACGAATTACCATGATTATTTCCCTTTGATATGATATATTTAGTTCTCATAAACAATTTGTTTGTATAATATATGTGACAGAGCGCAAGTGATAATGTTGAATGTAGAAAAGACTGGTATATTGCATATATATACTCGTCATAAAAAGGACCCAAATGGCATGCGATTTTTTTAAATATTGTGCTTTTTTTTAATAAGGGCATAACTCTTAAAAGCCCAGTCAAAGGGCATTTTGTCAAGTTTAAGGAACCACAACTCTAGAAGAGAAATATAGCATAGAGTTTTCTGTCTTTATAAATTGTCAAATGCAGATGCTGAATTTGAGTCCATGTCTGCGTATAGTGTATGCTTGTGTTATGCATGTCGCTCTGTGCATTTAATGCTAAATACGTTCAGCAGCTTACACATAATTGAACGCTCTAAAACTATAACATAAACTCATTTAACTTCATAAGCGTTTTTGAAAAACATTCTTTTTTGGCAAAATGTTAAAGCATTAAATGCTTTTATGATTAGAAATAAAGTTTGCCTTAACAAAAATTATGATGTTTTCAGTGTAATGCAAAACATAAATAAGATCGTAATAAAAGCAAACAAGAGTGCCAAACTGTCACAAGATACGCCCGTTTGAAGGTTTTGGACAACTTGATAACTTAAACAATTGAGGGGCAAAATGATATATTTTTGAAAATTTAGCAACGCATAACTTTACTATTTGAGTGGCAAAACGATATATTTTTATATTTTTATTTGGTGAAGATCGGATGAAAACTACTTCAATTAGAGAGCGGACACCACGCTAAATGCTTGAAATGCACTAAGTGACCTCGTGACCTAGTTTTCGACCCGGCATGACCCATATTTGAACTTGACCTAGATATCATCTAGACACAACTTCTGACCAAATGTGGTGAAAATCAGATGAAAACTACTTCAATTAGAGAGCGGACACCATGCTAAATGCTTGAAATGCACTAAGTGACCTCGTGACCTAGTTTTTGACCCAGCATGACCCATATTTGAACTTGACCTAGATATAATCTAGACACAACTTCTGATTAAATTTGGTGAAGATCGGATGAAAACTACTTCAATTAGAGAGCGGCCACCATGCTTAATCCTTAAAATGCACTAAGTGTCCCCGTGACCTAGTTTTTGACCCGGCATGACCATATTCGATGTTGACCTAGATATTGTCTAAATACAACTTCTGACCAAGTTTGGTGAAGATCTGATGAAAACTTTTTGAATTATGGAGCGGACACCATGCTTAATGCTTGAAATGCACTAAGTGACCTCGTGACCTAGTTTTTGACCCGACATGACCCATATTTGAACTTGGCCTAGATATTATCTAGACACAACTTCTGACCAAATTTGGTGAAGATCGGATGAAAACTACTTCAATTAGAGAGCGGACACCTTTCTAAATGCTTGACATGCAATAAGTGACCTCGTGACCTCGTTTTCGACCCGGCATGACCCATATTTAAAATTGGCCTAGATATCATCTAGACACAACTTCTGTCCAAAGTTGGTGAAGATCGGGTGAAAACTACTTTAATTAGAGAGCGGACACCATGCTTAATGCTTGAAATGCACTAAGTGACCTCGTGACCTAGTTTTTGACCCGGCATGACCCATTTTATAACTTGACCTTGATATCATTTTGACACAACTTCTGACCAAATTTGGTGAAGATCGGATGAAAGCTACTTCAATAGGAGAGCGGACACCATGCTAAATCATTGAAATGCACTAAGTGACCCCGTGACCTAGTTTTTGACCCGGCATGACCCATAATCGAATTTTACCTAGATATTGTCTAGATACAACTTCTGACTAAGTTTGGTGAAGATCGGATGAAAAGTAATTGAATTAGAGAGAGGACACTGCTGTGGACGCAGCCGCCCGCCCGCCCGCCGCCGCCCGCCAAGGGTAATATTATAATACGTCCCGTTTTGAACGGGCGTATAAAAAGCAACGTTTCGAGTAAAATAACATTTCCATATAATATATGTAATCAAAGTATTATTTTGAAAATATATTTTAATACTTCCTTTACACTGTCAAAAAATAAATAAGAAACTATACTATGATATACAATATATTAATTGCACGTTGCCACTTTTGAGCAAATTAAACAAAACAAAGATGATGATTTTAAAACAAATATAAATTAAACGAAAAAAATAAATTCAAACAAAACCGAGTGCATTTAAAAGCTACAAAAATCAGCTTTATATTGTATAAAGTGTATACTATTGCACAGAATAATGATAAATACCATACTTTTTAAATAAGCATTTACAGTATTTGTCAAGTAATGATTAGCCAGAAAAATGAACAAAATTACGTGGCCTTGATAAGCTTAGCAAATCACATAGGGTCTGGATTAACAAAGCGCAGACTGAACATATTCATAAAAGGTTTGGTAGTTCATTGTAAAGCTCATCGTCTATTTTATATATGACATAAATCAATAAAATAAACACACTGGATTAATTGTGCTCACATGTTGAGATAATTTCTATTTGTGAATTTATTCGCAGTTGTTTTTTAATTAAAATTTCCTTTGACATTTTTAATGTACAACTTAATTTAAGATTCCAACAGGAGCTTTGTGAATACCAGCCCCTGTTCGTAAGCATAGATGTGGTTTGCATGTAAGTAATGGTCCTTGAAAATAGCACAATCTGATTTACTGTATTCAAAAGAGAAAAATGGTCTTAATGCATGTGTTATCAGTTTTGTCCCAGATTAGCCTGTGTCGTCCGCACATGCAAAATAGGTACGACACTTGCCGCCCCAACTGGATTTTCGTATAGAAGAGACTTCCTTTAAACGAACAATTCCATAAAAACGGAAAGTGTCTCCTTTGATAAGCTTGTGCGGACTTCGCAGGCTAATCTGTGACGATACTTCGCGCACATGCATAAAGCCATGTTTTCCCAATGCGCGTCTCAAATACTGAACTCAAATTCGAACTTGACATGTGTATAATCCAACATAAAACAATGCAGGTAATTACGTCACAATTAAAACTTATAAACGGTAGAAGTTCACGCTTTATAGAGCACGCGCATTCAAATGATTATTAGTAACACACGCACGTGCCCATGTACATTTGAGACAATTTAACATCAGATTGTACATGCATACGTTTTATTGATTTATTAATATTACGGTATGACACTAATTTGAAAGAAACAACTCCTAAATGCAACTCGAACACTACTTCGACATTATAACATCCGGTCAGTGGACTACCCACTATGACGGATAAACAATAAATCCCTACTAGCTCGTATCAGTCATTTGATCAAATACGTGAAATAAAAGGGTCACCCAACAGCTGTTGACCGCAATAGATTAAAAGAAATAAAATGCTGCTGAATAGCTAAAGGTGTGGATACTTGACGCTGGCGTGTAACAAAGGCACATTCGAGGCCAGCCTTGGGTCTAAACTTACATTGTGAAGGCGGTTGTTAAAACGCCAAACATGTAATTGAGCCTCGCTCTATGAAAAAGGGGTTTAATGCATGTCCGTAAAGTGTCGTTCTAGATTAGCCTGTGCGGGACGGCAATTTCCGCCTTAACTGGATTTTGGCTTGGAATAGACTTTCTATAAATATCATATAAGCGAAAAGTGTCGTCCTTGATTAGCCTGTGTTGACTGCACACGCTCATATGGGGCGACACTTTACGCACATGTATTAAAGCCCCTTTCAACAGCGAGAGGCTCAAATGCATTTGGCTGTGGTGGTTCTTCAATACTAATTCAACTAGATAAAATAGTCGACAAAACATGTGACGCCGGAAAAACCTGTGCAAAAAGGTTGCAATGATTGAAATGTGGTAAATACACTAGTTCTTGTAATTGAAATGATTACAAATATCGATAACTATGCGCCATTGCATACATGAGAGCTTTAGGAACTACAGCACATCGTATGCAATTTTATTTCGGTATTGAGACGGGGGAGTTCTGAATATCTGTTAATAAGAAGGAAGGTTGCTGGTTTGTATTTCGTGGGAATAGGTGGTTTTCTCGCAATTAAATTGTTAAAGAAAATTATGTTCATTTCGCGACATAATAGTTACGAATACGTGTGGACATTTGTAACACACTTTGTAATTTTACTTACATACATACACACATACATACATACATACGTATTAATTCAGCTATACACAATTGAAGAAATCATATATTCACGACTATACAAGAAGCATATTACAGTCAAGCAGTAAAATAATATATATACATGAAAGATCAACATGTTTTGTTCAGCCAGATAAGATGAAACGAAAACATGGAATGTGTGAACGTCTATCATAAAGTGGTAAATAGAGCCGTAACTATTGTCTGAAGACACACATCTAAAAAATCCAAGACATTGTTTCATAGCGTTTATGACGACTCAATGATTAAACAAATGTACGACCGAGAAAAACTCCATTGTAAAATCTCATTAGTCTTTTGTATGTGATTTTTACATAAAAGTATGCACCAATTTAAGTAAGTATTAATATTTTCTTGCTTATATTACGTACAGCTCTAGTTTAGCATTTTACAATTAATACACACATGAATAAGCATGTCTGTTTTATAAACTGAGAATAGCTATCTATTGATTCCCGAGGTACACATTATTGATGCTTTTACAATTACAAATTACTGGCAAGGTTTGTACATGCAAATCTGAACTCAGCTTGTATGCATTCTCTACACAACTTCAGAACAAAAACACTTTCTAACATGTGTCGGTATCCTTTTTTGATATGCTTGAAATGATATTATATTACCAATTCGTGGTCATTTGTTAATTCTTATTTACTAGAAACTTCAGAGATGGGATCATAAATCACTAAATTGTTTTTGTAAGAATTATCCATATAATCTAATATGACGCGAAAACGTATGACGTATAATCGATATTACACATCTAAAGCACTACATTCATTCTGATTCATCAACCAAAATAATAGAAAAATACAAAGACAATGACCCTTCACTACGTTAATAACGTCACATACACATTCAATACATTTTGATGCCATATGCGCGCAGCAAAATGCACGCCATTAACAATGATAAATAAATAGACAACATCCTTTTCTCGCCGGGAAGAGCATCCGGTGGAAACACTCCTAATGTATGTCGACCTCCAAACAGAGAGTAGCATAGCGAGTTACGCCCCTTTGTCCACTCAAATACATCCTTCACGAAGACCGTCTTGGTCACAACATCACAAGTAAATAGTTGGTCACGAAAAAGCTTGAATACACCACCAAATATAAAAAAAGAAAACAGAACGGATTTCACAGTCTGTTCCGGCACACAATAATGTGTGATGAATTCCTACGTCGTGGGAACGCAAAGTCCCCAATTCCAAAGGCCATGCTAGTGAATGGTAGGAAATAACCAAAGACTTTTGTTAAAGCACGTGTTTAACAAGCAAGTCTTGATGAAAATTGCGGTAAGATAAATGTTTTAATGTCAACACAGATGTCAAAGTCGAAGTGACAAAAGTCATATATATATAGGTATATATATGATATATATAAATGAATAACTTTAAAAAACCGTAGCTTATTTCCACAGCTTACCGCTTCAATAATGAAATATAGACGACATAACTGACCTAACACACATAGTCGCAACCACCGCAATCATTTCAACTCAACATTTTTAGACCCTCAACCAAGGGGCATAACTCTAGTACAAGCCACATCCGCGTAAATTGTTAGCTATAATCACATCAGTGACCGCATCAAATACGAACTGAATGTTGTTGGTATCTGTTGCGCATGTTTGATGACAATAAATTTCCTTCGTTGAACTCTTGTTCTTCGCCTCAAATTGCGCCTGGATATAGGCAGCGGCTTCTTCATATGTATTTTTGCCTAAAAAAAGCGAAATATTTGTGTGAACATATATGCCATTTCGTAATTACTTATATTGCGAACCATTTACATTTATGTGTTTGGGGTTTGCATACTTATATGATCATCAATTTTTGACAAATTTGCTAAGTAAGTGTCTTTATAACGGTATATATTTGAAGAACACACCTTAAACCACCAGGGCATTCGCTATGAACCGATATATGAAGAAAAGGACATACTCTTTTAAAAGTTCAATAAGTTATAAGTAACATACCACTATATTCAGAGAAACACTCCGAATGAGTTCTCACTGATAATCGGTAACATATCACTATGTTCAGAGAAACACCCCGAATGAGTGCTCACTGATTATCGGTAACATACTACTATATTCAGAGAAACACCCCGAATGAGTACGCACTGATTATCGGTAACATACCACTATATTTAGAGAAAAACCCCGAATGAATAATCACAGATTATCGGTAACATACCACTATATTCAGAGAAACACCCCGAATGAGTTCTCAATGATTATCGGTAACATACCACTATATTCACAGAAACACCTCGAATGAGTACTCACTGATTATCGGTAACGTACCACTATATTCACAGAAACACCCCTAATGAGTTCTCAATGATTATCGGTAACATATCACTATATTCACAGAAACACCTCGAATGAGTACTCACTGATTATCGGTAACGTACCACTATATTCAGGGAAACATCCCGAATGAGTACTCACTAATTATCGGTAACAAACCATTTTTTTCAGACATACACCCCGAATGAGTACTCACTGATTATCGGTAACATACCACTATATTCACAGAAACACCCCGAATGAGTACTCACTGATTATCGTTAACATACCACAATGTTCAGGGAAACATCCCGAATGAGTACTCACGTATTATTGGTAACCTACCACTATATTCAGAGAAACACCCCGAATGAGAAGTCATGTATTATCGGTTACATGCCACTATGTTCAGAGAAACATCCCGAATGAGTGCTCACTTTATATTGGTAACATACTACTAAATTTAGAGAAAAACCACGAATGAGTACTCACTGATAATCGGTAACATACCACTATGTTCAGAGAAACATCCCGAATGAGAAATGATGTATTATCGGTAACTTACCAGTATACTCAGAGAAACACCCCGAAAGAGAACTTACTTAATGAGTAGTCAATATACTCTTTCAGAAAGTATGCCAATTAATATTATTAACGAATTGCATTAAATTAAGGTTAATACATAATACGAACGAAGAAATGAACTTCTTCCAAGTTTATTCAGGGAAACCTACAAATGAGTATGAAATAAGAATTGTTATACCAACCAGCAAATTGAGGGAAACAAACAAATGAACCCGAAGAAATATACTACTTACAAGTATTATAAAGGAAACCTTGTAATTAGCATGAAATAAAAATTGCTACAAACCAGAATATTCAGGGAAACATACCGATGGGAAACATACAGATTGACAATGAGTTATATATTATTACTTATTCAGTGAAACGCATAAAATTACAATCAAGACTAAGTTGCCTAAAATTACCTATATATTTATACAATATATTTAGGGAAACACATCCCATAAGAACACATTTTTTACCGACAATTAATTGTATACTTATTTCTAAGAGAAACGTATCCTATGATCACTAGGTTTAAATATACTTGCCTGTATATTACGGGAAAAGCACAAAGTTATTGACAAGAGGGAAATACATCAATGAGTACAAAATTACCACTTGCCAGTTATATTCAGGGAAATACATCAATGATCACTATGTTGCCGGTTACCTACCAGTATATTCAGGGACATGTATCAATGAGCACACAGTTACCGGTTACCTATCAGTAAATTCAGGGAAATTAATCAATGAGCACTCAGTGACCGGTTACCTACCAGTATATTCAGGGAAACACACCAATGAGCACCAAGTGACCGGTTACCTTCCAGTATATTCAGGGAAACACTTCAATGAGAACTAAGTTATCGGTTACCTTCCAGTATATTCAGGGAAAAACATCAATGAGAACTAAGTTATCGGTTACCTATCAGTATATTCAAGGAAATGCATCAATTAGCACTAAGTTACCGATTACCAACCAGTATATTCATGGAAACACATCAATGAGCACTAAGTTACCGGTTACCTACCAGTATATTCAGGGAAACACATCAATGAGCACTAAGCTACCTGTTACCTACCAGTATATTCAGGGAAATGCATAAATGAACACTAAGTTACCGGTTACCTACCAGTATATTTTGGGAAACACATCAATGAGCCCTAAGTTACCGGTTACCTACCAGTATATTCAGGGTAACACATCAATGAGCACTAAGTTAGCGGTTACCTACCAGTATATTCAGGGAAACACACGGTAAGCGACGACTTCTTGATCTTCTCTTCGAACAGATCTTTCTTGTTAAGGAACAGAATGATGGAGGTGTCCGTGAACCACTTGTTGTTGCAGATTGAATCGAACAACTTCAGACTTTCTTGCATGCGGTTCTGTAAAATATGGTAAGTCTCAATTATTACATTATTACATGCCCGTACCCAGGGGGTGGGCCCTGGGGCCCGTCCCCCCAGCTGGCTGTCGAGGTATGATATTTTTGTTAATAATGAGCCTACTGCAAATTTTTCTCTCGAGAAAGGGCCCTCTCTCAGTACAATTTCACTCAATACAAAAGAGCAGACGTGTTTTATTGTCCCTGTTAAACAAAGGGATACGCGCTAATTTACTTGCCAGAGATAAGCCCCTAGGCAATATTTTCTTATCGCCGTCTTATGCAGATGTAAATAGAATGGATAACGGTGATGGCATTGAGACAA